>WOGO01002943.1:0-15022 GCA_015342085.1 Leptinotarsa defecta | reverse complement strand
AGAAGAGTAATATTTATTCTAAATAGACCGACCGAATACCCGAAAAACTACTCTTCTATATATATATATATATATATATATATTTATTTATTTATTTATTTATTTATTTTAATACTAACATATGTTATAAAAACTTCTATTTATTATATACGAGCGCTTTCGACAGCTGGTCATGCTATCACCTTCAAGGCTCTACTCAAACTGAACGTTTCATTCTTGTTTGTTCTTTTATGCGGTCAGAACACCTTAGTGCAGGTACTGCAGGTACTGTAGGTGCATTTGCCTGTCTTTGGGTTACATCAGGTAATACCCTTTGTGTTGGATTTTCTCTAGGTTTACTGTTTCTAGGAGTGAGCCCTTAATATTAATATTAAGATATCTTGGCGAATTTCAATTTTTTGTATGTATGATTAACACGGAAAAACTTGTTTTTTTGAGTTTGGAATTTTATAACTCTTTGATGGTTCATCAAAAAATGATTTTCTTGTATAAAATTGAACGCTCTTTGAAAAAGCTCTCTTATAAATTTTTGATAAACCGACGCGTTTCGAAGTTATTCAACTTCAAAATACAATTTATAATATTTTCTCACTTTTTTTTCCAATTTTTTGACGAAACTATCAAGTTTATCAAAAAATTTCAACCTTGTCAAAGTCAAATTCATGTTTATTTTTTTTCATGCTTGGACAAGGATGTGATGACAGTTTTCGAATATTTGTGGGATTATATTCGTTTTTGTAGGTATTGTTTTGATGAATTTTGACCAAAGAACGAAATCAAAAAGTTAAATGTTTCCTTGAAATGATCTATATGAAAAAGATAGTATTAATAATAAAAGCAATATCAAGAACCTCAATCAAGTCTATAATAACTACCACTATCGCTAAACCGCTATCATTCTAAACGAGAAAATGAAATGAGAACAAAATAGTAGTCTTGTTCAATCATTTTGTAAGTAGAAATCATAAATGTTTCCTTCACATTAATTTCTAGTCATATTTGATATTATGTAACGAATTATGTTTTTAACCTTTTAACTTCAATATTGTACTATTTTTAAGATTTTAAACCTGACGATGACATAGACAGTGTCGAAACGACGTCGAATGAAAATACATAGACTGAATACGACCCTTATTCCAAGAAAATGAAAATAAAATCATTTCGAAGAATTACGAGACTAACAAAAAAGTTCATTATCGCTCTCCTGCTATTACCACAAGTGTATTGAGATCAAGTAGGTATATTCTACTGTTCAGTGCAGTTCACGTTAAGTTTAACTGCAACTTCTTGAACAAACATTTGTTTACAAAGCATGTCATGTTACCGTTTTGCATACCGTAGTGTGTTGAAAATACATTTCCAACTGGATAACTCTAATCCCGAAAATCCCCCGCCATTCTATGAACGTGGCTATTCCCGGTTCCTTCGCCATATTATCGAGACTCATTAAAACTGTCGGGTCAGTCATTGTCGATGGGATAAGAAGTCCTTAGAGGTTGCAGAGGGTGTGCCAAAGTATACAGGCTTTCGAAACTATATGGAGAATATAATAGTTCAGACAAATATTTGGATTCCCTTTTGTACAGTGTTTTTGAATTAGAGTTTGAATAAGAGTTGTTGAGAGAAACTATACAGCACAGATGTAAATAGCTCTCCTCTCTTAACTTTTGAACGGGGCAAGATATCAAATTCGGATATTGTGTGAAGAGGAATCGTTCTTAGTAATTTTTGATAAAAAAACCAATGGTATGATAGTGCTCGCCGCAGCTAGAGCGCTATCAATTTTTTTTTTCTAATCGAAAGTGGGGAATTGTGACTAATCACTCGAAATGTTATTTCAATTGTTCATACAACGACCTGTATTGTTTTGTATTTGGATAGTTTTTTGTGGGGTTATTGGTGTATGAATTGGAGACTAGGAAAAATGACAATTGGTAACTATGCAACCAAAAAAGGATTAAACAGCTACAAAGTTAGTTATTACAGGTTACACAAAGTTTGTAATGTGTAAAAGAAGTGAATTGTTTACGGAAATGATTTGTATTTAGAATAGAATTGAACCAAATTATTTGAAAAAAAACGTATTTTTGTTTTAAATCCGATTCAGGTTTTTTATGATCGACTATGTATACAGTGTCATCCCAAAGTATGCACCATATGGAAAACTTATTTATTAAGGGTTTTTCGACAAAATGTTATTCCTGATAAAAGTTTGTGTATCCCCTAAAACTAAACATGCACCAACAAAATATAGTAAAACACACGTAATATACGAGGCGCCTTCAAATATTTGATTTTGAGACAGGAGTAAAGTACTCTTATTTCGAAAAATCTCGGGAAATGTTATTCAAAAAAGTTGTTCAGCTTTAAAAAATACATCTAGATTTCAAGTTATGGCAATCGAAGCGAAGTTTTATCTTTTACCCATTTTTTAAAAATGGGGATTACAAAAAAAAATGCTAAAACGATAAATACACAGCATCCTATATACGAGTGAAATAATTTTCGAAGTTTTTGGTGCAAAGTTATATTTATTTTTTGTTAACATCAAAAATTACTCAAAATTATACTGTATTGTAACAAAAACTTAATATTCAATAATATCGTATCACAGAACATCAAAATAAAATAAGTATTTCGGAACAAACTCATTGATTTTCTGAAGATTTTCTTGTCTAAAATGATTGTCCGAATTAATCTCCAGAAAATCAATGAGTTTGTTCTAAAATACCTATTTATTTTGATGTTTTGTGATTTGATATTATTGAATATTGAGTTCTTGTTAAAATACTGTATAATTTTGAGTAATTTTTGGTGTTAACAAAAAATAAATATAACTTTGCACCAAAAACTTTGAAAAATATTTTACTCTTCAAAAAAATTGACCGTGGTTGACACCATAGTTATGTAATTTGTAATATCACAGGATTTTGAAATGAACCGTCGTATACAGGATGCTGTCTATTTATCGTTTTCGCAAATTTTGATTTTCGTAGTCCCCATTGAAAAAAAATGGGCAAAAAAGTAAAACTTCACTTAGATGGCGATGACTTGAAATCTAGATGTATTTTTCAATGGTGAACAACTTTGCTGGATAACATTTCCCGAGATTTTTCAAAATAAGAATACTTTATTCTATGACACACGTAATATACGAGGCTCCTCGTATATTACGTGTGTTTTACTGTATTTTGTTGGTGCATGTTTGGTTTTAGAGGATGCACAAACTTTTATCAAGAATAACTTTTTGTCGAAAAACCCTTAATAAATAAGTTTGCCATATGGTGCATACTTTGGGTATACACTGTATAAGAATCCATATCGTTTTATCCCAGTAACGGTGAGTATTGTGTTGGCTTGGCAGATGTCACTATTGATAATGAGAATAATGATAATCCACTTCATTTCATTTCGTTTGAATTTTTTGAAATGCTCGCGACAGATATTTAGAGGAAAAACAGAAGCAATCCTAATTTACGTCGAGGCCAGCCATGATTTTTATGATGTGGAAGGGGTCTACCTCAGGAAAGTGGTTAAAACTTTCAAACAACCGTAAGTGTAGCTGGAGCTAGAGGATCTGGAAGAAAATATATCTCGGACGAGAAACAATTACAAATCGTTGCCTGATAATATTAATAATTATACATTCATTATTTTCCAATAAATAAATTTCAAAGAGTAATTTTTCAATACAAAAACATCTACTGAAGGTAAACAAAAGAAGAACCGTTAGATTCTGCAACCCATTCTCCCACAGTACCTTTGAAAAACCAATAAATACATACACATACGAAAAAAGAAATATAACTTTTCGAACCTTAAAGAAACATTTTGTTCCCCACATATGGTTGTTGAGTGAAATTTCAAAATCAAAATCGAATGGTACAGGCAATAAACCATTGTTGAGCGAATAAGAATTGTTCATACCTAAATTCAAATGCATCAAAAGAAAATGAAAAGGCAGGTATATCCAGGACATCGTTCAATGTCGCTATGTTATAGGACAAAGATGGTTTAAATGCTTCTTTTTTGTACTTTGGTATGCATAGCATGTTCATCCGTCGCAAGTTCGAATGATGATCATCAGTCCTGAATCCAACTTTTTGATATAAATATTAAGTGATTTCATTTTTCAAATTTTTGTAAAAAAGATATGCCAAATGATGCACTCGATGGTTGAACACAGTAAGCTATCCAGCATCCTAAAATTTATATAAAATACGCATAGGACGCCACATTTCATATATCATTCCCAAACAAGAACTTTGAACCATTTCTACTCTTTTTATATGAGAACTGTCAATATATGGCCCATAAACAACGTCACAATGATTTAAGTGCGCGAGAGTCAAACTATCATACAACTGGATTCTCAATTTGTAGTTCGAGTAGTGTATACGTTCAAATGACACATATACATTTTTCAATTTTAGGGTGATATGGTGTTTAAATCGTAACATATTGTCCATCAGTCTAATATTCTTACAATAATCAGCAACATCAATATTATCTCCTTCTATCTTTATTGTCATCATATTTCTTGCTGAGCTCACCTCTTGGTTAGTGCCAAATAAGAGTGCAACAGATTTAATTGAAATAATTTTTAATGAATGACCATTCGTGTAATTGATGGATGTCAGAATTGGTCCAATTCGTTCCTTTCGCTAGATCACAAAATTCAAAAGAAAGATATAGGCTGTGTGTCATTTACATAAAAATGGTCTTTACAGTTTGTCAGATGAAGAGAGACATTGCTAGTGTAGATAGTGTATAGTAATGGTCCCAGAATACTTCCCTGAGGAACGTCCCTTCGTATGTCCTAAAAATCCGAGATATGATCATTTAATTTCACCTTTGCGACCTACCAGATATGCTCCTTAGATTTAAAATGTCTTTCTGTAGAACGAGGTAAATTTTATAAATTGGAGTATCCTATTTTGAACCACGTTCGGTATTCGGTATGTACGGAAAATAAAACACAGGGCCAACAAAAAAGTTTTTCTAGTTTAATGGAACCAATCGCATTTATCGTATCAACTAATATTAAATCCTCGATTTTGTCGATTGACTGACGCTTTGATTGAAATCAAATTTGGTTGAGGCCTTCCCAGAGTTTCAATAATGTAAAATTTATAATCATAAGATAAAGACTTAAAATGATTTGTCAGCAACCAATCGACTATATCGTCAGATTTTTTAATTTCGTCCAACTTATCCATAATAAATGGAAAAAATACTTACCGAAAAGTAAAAACCTGAAAACACCTTAAAATTGAAAGAAAATACCTTAAAACACATTAAAAATATTACCAAAAAGCACTGCTATAATACAATACTGCCTGTTTTATACACAAATAACAAATATTATCAAGAAATACTAAAACGATTTACCGAAATATTTTTCAGTCTCGTCAGTCACGGCATCCCGTCCGAATAAATAAATAAAAAACAAACGGAGTCGTACACTAACAGAGAGGCTAGCCTCCTCTAACGCTATAATTTCCGCAACCAAAATTACAAATCGGTACATATGTCGCTGGTTGGTTCGGTTTCGCGGAGCTTGTGTTTTTTAAAGCGGTCGGAGGCTTGGCTTCCATGCAACGTATGACATTTATTATTTCGGGTTGATGATTTATTCGTTATTCGTTCATGGGCGGTGCATTTAACGTTTGTTGATGCAGGATACAGTGTGGTACGTACTACGTAGTGAGTGATAGTGTTTTTTCGGGCGTATTCTGTATTTATATTAAAAATTAATGGTGAAGAAATGATACCCAAGCATTTTTAGAAAAAAATAACCCTGATTATTTGTCGATATCTTTCAATTTATTGCGATGCATATCCTCAAATTTTATGGGGAGGCTAAGCCTCCCTTGCCTCCTCTGACGAGCCGCCACTGCTGACGACAGCACACTTGTTTCTTCATTCTATTTGTATTCCAGGAGGTCCGTGTGCGGACCACGAAAGGTCGAACCTCGGGCCGAAATATATTGTAATGTATTATATAGAAAGTATAAACTAATACGTAGTTAAGATATACTATACCTTTATCAATTAAAGTAATATTTTAGGCCACATAGAATTCAACTCAGTATGTACTTATTTTATTTCAAGTTGCCTAGTTAATCTGCTTTACAAGTTCCTACAACTGATATGGTTTTATTAGTTTCTCATCCACCCTGTGTGTATGTGTGTTTGTGTGCGCTTGCAACTGTTTTGTTTTGTTGAAACAAGCGCGAGCGAGTATCGAAATTGGGGGTGCGGGAGCGGTTCCAGTGTGCCTTATCTAATATAAAAAAATGGATGTTTGTTGATTGGTTGGTTTGTTGGTAAGTGATAAACTTCTACATCGCTCGACCGATCGTGATGAAACTTGACAATTATAAGTAATTTTTCGTAGAGAAGGTTTTTAGGCTATAAATTTTTCTGTAACTCGCCACTAGATGACGCTGTAGAACAAATCTTTGAAAGCACTGTTCTGTAACGCTGCGCACGCCTAAATTCGTTGATTCTGATTCTGTCGAAACATTACAACAGCAGCGATACAGCAACATAGTATTAGTATGCAATAAAACTTTCGCTATTGTTAAGAGTGGCAATTTGAAGAAACACTACGACGAAACCACTCATTAGCAATTTCACAAAAACTTTCCTCTTGGCGTGAGGTTCATGAAGAACTTTATTCATATCTAAGTTCTTACAAAAAAACACTAAATTAGTAGTTCGTTGCATGAGCGAGGAAGAAAAAATTCACAGAAGCAGCGTTACGTGAATGAATGTTTGTTGGAAGTAGTCAGTACCGTGAGGAAAAAAAGATGTCGCTGCATTTCAAAGTATTCCACTATCAACGAGAAGTAATACACTAAAAACGGAAATTTTAGCTGCTGATATTACAAACACTCTTTTTGAACTTTTGCAAAAGGCACTTTGCTACGCCATAGCATTCGATGAATCATGTGACCATTGTTTATGATGAACAAATGTATATTTTCATAAGATTTCTTGATATTGAGTATCAGATTTTCAGGAAAGAGTTGCGAGCAATATCGCTGTTGAAAGGTAACACTCGAGGAGAAGATTTATTCAAGGTCATTGATGAGTTTATTACTAAATCTAACATTAGTTATGATAAAATGGTGTCGCTTTCAACTGACGGGGTCCCAGCAATGCCTGGCAAAGAAAAAGGTGGAGTAGAGAGAATCAGGGATACAAACTCGTATTGTGGAAAGCTTAGTGATACACTGAAAGACGTGATGGACAGCTTGGTCAAGTTGATTAATTTTATGAGGTCTCATTTTGCTCTTCAGCACCGAAATCCCAAAGAGTTACTTTCTTCAGCGAGTTCTGACTTACTGCAACACACCAATGTTCGTTGGCTAAGTGAAGGTCAGGTTACTGAACGTTTCTGGCTGATAAAAGAAGAAGTAACCTTCTTCTTGCAAAGCTTAGATACGGAGGGAGCCAGAACGCACATTGAATTCGTAACAAACAAGCATAATATGCTGGTCTTGAATATATAAAGAACTCTGAAGAAGACATTGAAGTGTTTATAAAATTTCTGGCCGATCTTAGGAGGAGATTTGCTATAAGACTCCAAGACTTTGCAGAGATGGGCAAGTTATCTCCGTTTCTTAAATCGCCATTTGAAGTTGATGTAGCAGGAGACAGATGTGACTGCCAAGTTGTTCAATCTGTCAAAAGCATCACTTCAAATAGAGATAATTGATTCGTAAGAAGATGTGTCTTTGCAAATGTATAAAACGGTATGCACTGAAGAATGTCCCAGAAAAATATAAAAATTGCAACAAACTAACTATAAATTTGGCCACTATATTTGGCACGACATACGCATGTGAAATATATTTCTCAAAGATGACGTTTTGGAAAAACAAATATCGATTAACGAACGCCCACTTAGAAGACACACTTCTAATTTGCTGTTCCTCTCGAGAACCAAACTATAAAAAACTCAAGACCGTCGGTGTAATTCCTCACATTAATTTTAGGCCTTGTGTTTTATAATTCAGAATTTGATTTGAAACCAAATGATACGCAGCTAGCACCTAATTTTCATGTTGTTTTTTTTGGACCTCGTCAAAATTTTCCCATAGTATCCCGACCCCATCTAAAACTACTTGTCGACCCCTGTGCTAGGGCAACAAAGAATGATTATCTGATAAAATCATACCAAGTAACAGCGAGCTATCCAACTCAATTTGATCGTTCAGTCAATATTCGGAGTTCTGACTTACATATTCTCATACTTTCCAGAAGGTGCAGTTCTGAACCATTCTTCTGAACTCATTTCCATTCTGGAAATTGTTTCTATGTTCTTTCAAGCGGCTTGGAATGTTCTCACAGTTTGACCCATGTGAAACATCGTATATGAACCACGGAACATTCTACACATAGAATCACGAATTCAAAACTCTTCATTTCCGAAGGAAAAGTTTGGGATTAGACCTTCTGGAAATTAATGAGTTCAAGAATTCCCAATATGTAATAAAAAATCAAAATGAGTTAAAACTGAAATATCCTAAGAACTCTAAACAATAACGAATATCTCAAAGTGATATGTGAAAGAGTAGATATCGATTTAAAAAGGGTGGGAATTTTCGAACTACGTTGTGAAAAACTCTGTGGTGATCTCCAATTGAAATTAACAATAGACTATAAATGAGATATAGATGGGTGTATATTGTGTGATGAACTCATAAGACTGAAATCTTTTCAGCCTGTTCAGAATGTGGCTACCGCCGTTTTTGTTTTGAATTTTATCAAAGATCGCAACTTACAAGAACTGTATCCAAATTTATGGATAGCAATGCGCATATTATCAACTATACCTGTAACGGTTGCTACTGGGGAGAGGAGTTTTTCTAATCTTAAGCTGATAAAAACTAACTGCGATCGACAACATCGCAATCCCGATTGACAAACTTGGAAACTTTGTCAATCGACAATGAAATTGCTGAAACCTCGATTTTGATAAAATAATAAAAGAGTTCGCTCACAGAAAGGCTAGAAAAGTCAAATTTTATTAGTTTTTTCATAAATGGTTATTTCTTTTAATAAATGGTGATTTCATTATATCTTTCTCCTTTTTTCATATGGGTTTGAATTGCAGTTAGGGGGCGCCGTATAAATCTCGCCCAGGGCGCTGGTAGTGCTAAAACCGGTACTGCAAATCGGCGATGCATATTTACACCATTCTAAATAGTGTATAGAATCCACTCTTTGGAGTGGCAGTTATATGTAATATTTCTGTTCAGTTTATATTTTTTAAGGCTGCACTGAGTGCACTGCTTAGTTTCAATCAACAATTTATTGAAATAACAAACGTTTCAATCCATAACATTTGTAACCATCCAAAGTCCTGTATCTAATTCGGAGCAATTGAAACAATTTGGACTCGCATAGTTTGCCTGAAATGCTGTCCCAAAATAAAGTTTTGGCACACCTTCCCTGACATCATTCTTTGAGTGGACCTTATCCCACATCCTTATATCGACTTTGTCAAAGCAGTGTAGGATCTTTTTATTCCTGCCAACAAATTATCAAACAGATAATGATGCATTTTTTGGTATTTTGCAGCCATTGCAGAATTAATGCAAAGTGCTCGATGAATATACAAGGTGATAATATCTTAATATCTTCCTTCCAGTGGACAATGTGAGGAACCGAATAAAAAGTCAATTTTATTGTCAACGGGGGCACTTTGAAGGACTATTTGTAGCCCTCATGGTCAACCCCTTAGGAAGGGTAGATGTGACCCTTAGAATTTTTTATGAAAAGGGGGGTCAAGTGGCACGTCATTTCAATTGGCGTTCAATTCTACTTTCAATGGTACCTTGACTCATTATTTTTTGATGAGCATTTTCCGAAAAATATCGTTCTAAACTAGCAGAAATAATTATTATCATGCCTATACTGAGATGCATGATTTGACCAGAGCTGGTAAGAATATTAGGTGGTACCGTTCCAACTCTTTATTAGGGGTAACATTAGCCATTAGGCCATTAGCTCCAATTAATTCACATCTTGAAGTGGTCTAATAGTATAACGTAGATGGCACTAAAATTGTGTTTAGTAAATGCTGAATTTTCAATTTTCATCGTAGAAAGTGTACAGATAGCCTTCCTTTCTTGCTACTTCTGATGTAGAAAGTTTCAGTATTCAGACAAAAAATTGGTTCGAAAATTTTAACGATGTGGTAGTATTGTACATGTTGAGCTGTTTGGTGATAACTCTAATCCTTTGAGGATGTGTTAACTTTTTTTTCGAAAAACTATAATTTTGGATTGTAGGGCATAATGAAAAGATTAGTAAACAACAATTTTGCAAGAAGAAAATATATTTTTATAATCCTTTTTTCACAATCATGTGGTTCCAAATCATGACCACAAGGAAGCTATGAGAAAAAAAGTTGAATGGAACCAAAAGTAACAAATTCATGGTTGGTAAAATTTAAAAAAACAATTTGAAGCTTCGGTTAAACAGAGTCCAACGTTGCAGTTAGAGCAGTGCCATCTAGTCCTGTGAGGCTGGGAGCGTGGGCTACAATATGCACACCTAACAATGTACCATGAACTGGTTAATGTGCATATTTATCAAATCTCATTTCAGCGAGAACTGAAACCTTGAATTTATTGGGTATATTTTCTGTAGCCCTTTTGCCTTTCTTAGGCATACTGGGGTCGACACCAATCAATCATATAGCAACAGCCAGTCTAAAATCTTTCAGATTCATGCTTCGTGTGTCTCTCGATTTTTGGTTCACTTTGTATAAGGAAACGAACATATCGGGTTGATCTACATATCCCATATGGAAATTATAATCTTTTACCAGTTTCAAGTACCTAATCAATATTCCGAGACGAACCATCTTTCTGCTTTCTCGAAACAGTTTGAACATCAGCTGGATTATGGAAGTTGCTCAGGAATAAAACTGGTTTATTGTCCATCCACTTCAGATAAAGTAAATCTTCTTTGCTAAGTGGCCAATCGCATGTACCTCTATCTACTTTTGTATTATTATTTATTATATCCTTTGGTTCATTTTTGCGTCTTCTTCTTATTGTTCCACAATCATAAAAGTTGTACTTCAGCAAATCATTCAGAAGCGTGATGGAAGTAAAGAAATTATCGAAAAACACCTTGTGGTGTTTTCCTACAAGTGGACGTGTCAAGTCTTTTTACGACTCTAGGACCTAAACCTTCTTCACCTTCATCAGATTTTCCTGTATAAATCTGAAATTGTGATACAAATGTGGACTGGTCTATATCATCCTCAGATGGAGCACCTGAAGTGTAAGAGTCTACCTCTGAAGAGATATCATATGACGTTAGTTTACTTAAGTCCATGTTTGATTAATCTGAAAAAAAACAGTTATATAGACAAGCACTTGCAGTCTTGTGGTTCCGTATGGAACCACTCAGTTTCATAAGCACATGTTTTTTTGTATATCCTAGTGATGAAATATATTTCACGAATCAATTCAAACACCTCACGAACATAATACAATAAAACACCTACCATAAGTTTTGACAAATAATCACTAAAACACTTTTGTTGAGTTTATGTCCAACATGAATATTGACAAGTGCGTCAAACCACCAGAGCATAAACACTGAGCAAAACTGAGATGTGTATTCGCTAACGGAGTGTGATAGGGGTCTATCGTTATAGTTGAGAATGTGTGTGTGGTGCCAGCTGGCGCTTACTAGGCGCCTGCAGCAGATTATTTTATTTGTGGTTTATATATGGAACCACCTGCTCACAAAGGGTTAAATATCCAAAAGCCATTCAAAGTTATGACTGGCTTATCTGTTCTTTCTAGGCACATTAAGATTACAATTATTGGTATTTTACTTAGATGTGAAAATCACATTTCATTCTTCATGTTATACTTTGGTTTCTAAACATATCCTTTTTTTTTAAAATATGACTGAATAAACAATAGAAATACTTTCCAAGTGAGGTATTATACAAACCTCATTTCTATTTGAAATATTTTGAGGATAGCTCTCATTTCGAGCAGATGAAGTGGTGTGTTGAAATTTTTATGTCATATTGTTTTTATGGATTTTCTCAGTACTTCATCCTGTACATCCATAACATGCCTTTTTAGGGTGTTTGGTGAAAAAAATCACGAATATCTTATATCATCCTTGATATAGTGGAAGGTAGATCCAAACTGAATGTGTCTATTTGACATTCCACTGCAATCCGCGACGGTTGATTGTGGCTCACACCTATTGAAACTCGACAAAATAATTCAGCTTCTCGACAAAGTCGATTACTCCATTTGGTGAGTAATTTCTCTGGTCAGCTGACAAGAGTGGTACTCTGCTTACTCTTACAACTTGATACACGATCGCTATAATATAAGGGTGGAAGATAAAGGGGAACCCATAACCATGCCAAATTCTTGTTGATAGAAAACATCTCCATATTGAAAATAGGTTTTGTCTATACATAATCTTGAAAGTTCTAATATAGAACAGAACTGTCATCCATCTTCGTTCGATGTTTTAAAGTTGAGTAGTTTTCCAACCTCGATCTTACAATTTGAAGTCTTATCAACAGGAACATTCGTGAATATACTTTCAACGTCATGGAAGGTGAAAATACCCAAAGAAAGTCGTTAAGAAACTATTTTCCTCCACAAACAATTACTTTTGTTCAATGTTTGAAGTTTCTACCCTTGAGAGGACAATTTTGAAAATAACAAAAACGTGGTTCTGAGTTCTTTTCTTTTCCGTGGCAGTTGGCAATGCAAACTTCCGAGTCTCCTTGGTCGACAACGAGCATTCCAGATCAGCCGGACTTGTTGGACTATTTGGCGTGCTTAGTATTACCCAGCAGGAACTGGTTATAAGTGATCCTTGCACTGGAGAACAAAAGTTGTCTTGGAAATGGTTTCAGTTTCACCAGTTCCATCATCAGGCAGCGACTCAACCGATTGATGAAAAAAAAATAATTGTGATGCACACCAGCGGGTAATGTATTCATTAATATGTTTGTACAAATATACCCTATTTTATTTTATTTTTCTGTGAACGAGAGGACACTTGAGAGTGGATTCTTGACAATAAGTGGCGGCATTTCAGTTTATTATTCGTTATGTTATGTGGACAAATCAAGTCTTCATGCTTTCTTTTAACAAAGTGGGGATACATTTTGAAAATTCTGGGTTTGATGATAATCTAAAAATAGTATAGCTAAAAGTCGATGTAATCGAAAAATGTTTGTAAATTATTCGAAATTACAGAGCAATTCATAAGGTGTAATCTAATTAGCGTACAATTCAATGTTCAGAATATGAAATCTGATGTTAACCTTTTTATGAAACCCAAGATCTTTATAACTTCATTAACGATTGTGGTGATATAATAATAGTAATTGTAAGTTATACACTTTTTTGTACGTATCTGTAGAATAGAAAAAAGTTCCTAACCTTTAGTATTGCATATAATAGTACAATATTTCAAGTGAGGACTTGAGGGAACAATATAGAACTCGTATGTAGTTAACATCAGTGAAGTCCTGTGTAGTTCGTTTTACAAACCCTAAACTTTTCATAGCTTTATTAATAACTATTGTAATATGATGGTCAAAAGTCAAGGTAATATCAAGCCAGGTCTTTTACCACCACACAATGAGCTACCAATAATAGTTCATTGTGTGGCATTTCTGAGTATTGAGATTCATTTTGTTATTTACACTTTAATTATTCAGTCTATTTATGTCATTTTCCAGATATACAGCATCTGAACTGAGTTAATTGTAGAATAAGTTCTCAAAACATTGTCAAAACAATAGTAAGCTACCAAAACGGAAGCAAGTACTAACATCGTCTGTTCCGAAGATGGCAACCGATGCAAGAAAGTCGCCTATTAATCTTTGCTTACATAAATCATATTAGCGATCGCTTAAGATGTTGAAGCATTCCAATTGTTGAAATAAATTGTTGATTAAGAAGAGCTTTCTATCTAATTTTTCATTTAACTTACTGTCAAGCAACTGATCTGTAGTTATTTGAAAAATGTTTCTTAGCCTTGGATACAGGCGAAACTAGAGTGATCTTTCAACAGAAAGAAAAAAATCGTTTTTTTGTTTGACAGGTTAAAGAGCCCACAAAACACTACTGCAATTTTATTAGCGCCCTCAAGTATTAGTACAGGTATTACCTCAGATCAGAATTTGTTTTTGTTAACAAATTATTTGATGTTTCAATATTTAATATTTTTTCAACATTTGACATTTGTTACATAATAGTAACAGTTTTAACTTGTTCGATTGATGACTTATTAATTTTGTAGAAATTCATGTTGAATATAGAATAAAGAAAATACTTTTGTCTACTTTCTACTGTGTTTATGAGTTACTTGAAAATGACCTTATAAGCCGAAACCGGTCATAACGAATAAATAAACACAGTAGAAACTAGAAAAAAGTATTTTCTTTATTCTATATAGTAACAGTTTTCACTACAAAAAAAGATGATTTATATGCAAACCCTCCTCCTGATCATGATGAAATTTTTTATAGTGAATTCTCCGTTGGCCCTGGCCAGTTATATCTCTACTGTAATGACGGGTCTACCCTGCTTCATTACCTTGTCGCCAGAGGCCAGTTGACTAACACGGGCTCCTGTTATGTGAACAAAAGGCTCAGCCGTAGCGAAGGTGATATATACTGTGCCGCAAATGGAGCCCAGTCCTGCGATATGCCCTCGTGTTTTCATAGCCAGAGTGGCAGCGAAGATTCTGGAATCAGAGCGTCTATTGTTTCGGACGAGTTCGAGTATGTTATGAAGTGTGCGGTGAGTACAGCAGTTAGATAGATGTAAGTAAGTAAGTACTTTATTTAACCACTTTATATACAGTTGCATATTTGTCGCAAGTCACAAAAGTTTGTTCTTTGGATAAAAAACTTTAAGTAGATATAAAACTGGACATATACCACAATAGAATATAAACAGAATATACATATAAGAGTAAATAATTTAAAGAT
>WOGO01002942.1:0-15024 GCA_015342085.1 Leptinotarsa defecta | reverse complement strand
AATTATTCTTCTTTACTTGTTTCAGGGATTTCAAATCATTTTATATAGTAGACAATGGAAGTCCGAACTAGTGAAATTCGTCGTGACATAGCTTGGTTTGAAATCTTTTAATTTTTTATTTTTTAATTTTTTGTTAATCATAATTTTTAAATTTTATGATTTTTCAGCTTCCATTAATATTTCAATTTTTATTTGTTCGGTTGTTGCTTGTATGTTATTTCTTGGTAATTTCAGTTTTTTATTCAATGAAAATTGTTATTTCAGGTTCATCTTATTAATTTTAATTGTTTTTTTAGGGTTTTCAAATCAATTTATATTATATTAGACAATGGAAGTCCCAACTGATGAAATACACCACAAAACATTGTCAACCACCTTCAAACAAAAATAAAATGGATAATTATGTTCCATTCCAAAACCGATAATTGTGCATAAGAAATGTGAAGTAACTTTAGGACGGTTACAAACAAGTCAAGTAATAAGATTTGTACCAAATTGAAAAATCACGAGCAATTAACTTACTCTGAATTTATTCGAAAGCGAATGTTCGCTACAATGATTGCTGGTAGACAATTTAATTTTTATATATGAAAATACACTTTCTCACAAAATGACTCAATTGCCCAGTTCAACCCCTTAGGGATAATAGCTACCCCTATGGAAATTTGGAATAAATAGGAATAGCATGTGATACCGTGTTCAAAAGTGTTTCAATTCTCTATTCAACAATATAGCATTTTTTGATTTCTCGTTTTGGATACTTGAGAAAGAAGTGATTTGATTTCATGTATTCGAACAGACTTCGAATCGAATAACTGTCAGGATTGACTAGTCCATTAGTTACCGATATTACTTTTTTGACAACTGGACAACCAGAAATTTTGCTGAAAAAATAAAAAAAATAGGTTTTTTGACGAACAATCAAGAAATGAAAAACATGATTGATTTCTAGAAAATAAAAATGTAAATTATTTGTAGCTCAAAAATACATTTGTTAATTAATTTTTAATAAAAATATCAATATCATTAAATCTATCCTTTTGAAAATCATTCAATATAGAATTATAATTATTACTAGAAATAATGATTTCCAGAAAGAAAATTGTCAATTTTTCAAAGCTCAAAAATACATTTGTTGAATAATTTTTGGTAAAAATATTGATATCATGAATTCTGTTTTTTTGAAAATCACTATTTCTACTGATTTTTCGTATTCTGACAAAAAAATTCATCCAAGCATCCAAGCAGTAACTGACGAAAACGTCATAATCAGTATATAAGGAAAAAAATTAGTTTGAAAAATAATTTCCAGAATATGTTATGTAATCAACAGTGCAAATTTAAAAATCAATGTGCCTGTTTCATGCTATGGAAAATGATACTGATTTGCTTATAGACTGATTGAGTTAGGGGTATATTATACTCATCAAGCCTAATCGGTTCCAAGATCTCTTTATATTTGCAGAAAAAAAACAATTCGAAGAGCAAGAATTTAAATTCGCCGCGTGTCTGTTGACCAATATAATTGATCGTGTCTAGAGCGGAGTTGCCAAGTGTATTGGTTTTTAATATCCAATCACAGATCTGATGATTCAATTTGATAGATGCCATTTTTGTTGTCAACTCTGTGTGAATACAACTGTTACAATTATCTAATTGAAGATTTTTTTTTTGAAAAAGGTGGGTCTCGGCGGGTGCCTATTTTGCTGCATATTCCGTGTCATTAGTTTATATTCCGAAAAGTATTTTTTTCAGGTCATTTTTGGATTGAATTTTACCATTACTACCACCAAAATGGTTAAATATGTTTTTTACCTAGTTGTAAAAGCAGATCATCCATACCAGACAGTGTTCCAAAAAACGAAACTCTAAGAGATCTATAGTTTTCTTTAGTGGGCCGAGCTAAAATAAAAATCAAATCAAAACTTTCCATCCTTCAATAAAAGACAAAGTCTGAAATGACCTACTAAATAGATATATCACCTACCGTTTCCATTTTTCATTCTTCATTTCTTTACCAAAGTATTGCAAATTTTTCAAGTAGGTAAAATTCATCGATCATTTCAAAATCGACTCTTGGTAAGTTGTCTGAGACAGCTTTAACAAAACTAGGCTCAACATTCATTTTGAAATTATTTTAACAAAAATTCGAAGTTATGTGTGGAAACCATTGACAATAAAAAGAGCACATTGTTGCATACACTACAAAGAGCGCTGGCTGACTGGATGACAATATGGCTAATATACCAGTAACGTTGAATTTATTATTTTTGGTGGGTGGCATGAATACATAATTGATTTATTCTATTAGGGTTTATGAGCATTCGAAAACCATTTGAAAATACAGCTTGTTAAATTCTATTCAGAATCATATTTAGATATAAGTTGCACTATAGCAGTTATCAAGGCAAATATTATTGTCTATTGTTATGCCTAATTCGTGTATTCGATCGATCTTAATATTGCATATTTAATTGTTTGCTGGCTTTTTTCTTAAAAAAAAAATAAATGAATAATTACAGAAAATTTTAATTGATCGTTCATTTTCTCAGGAAAATAGAGAACCCATATCACAATTTATTGGTTTATTCGGCATTGAAAATCTATGTCATATCGGACCCATTCTGCTTGTTTTTGCAACATTGAGTTTCAACTTTTTGTTAGCTGACAACTCGCGTAGGAAAATTCGTTTTTTCATCGAGTTTAATTTGTGTGTGTGTTTTGAAAGTGTTTTATTTTATTTGAATATTAATATGGTGTATTCTTGTGCTAATTTTAATTACGCGGAAAGGCACAAGAAAACAGAAAGCACATTGGTTTATAGATGAGTTATTTAATATAATGAGTTTGGGTTCCCAAAAGATAAAAGGATGAGAAAAAAATTGGTGAAAGTATTGACAAGAAATAACTACAATCCTTTCACTCTTCTAACACTTTTTAGATATAGAAATCATTCAAAAAGTGATTATAAATGACAGGTTAACGAAAATATGGAATTTGATGACACAGTTTGTTATTTCAACTTCAAGTATTCTCCACAGAAAGTATCATCTGGAGTTAATACTGTTGTTGAAAGTATGAAAGAAAGTGAATTAATATTTTTGCAAAAAAATCAAATGCTCTTCATTTTACTTCATTAAATTTTATCATTTACCTCAGAAGCTTTTGTTGGATCAGTTCGAATACATTCAATTCTGTCTATACTTGACCTCATTCAACTTTTCTCTCAAGTTTTGAAAGATTTAACAGATTACTCAAGCGAGCCTATAAAGCTTGAATTTAGTAGCAATATTAGAAAGAGGTATGTATGTAGGAATAGTTTTTTTCATAATAAATTACAGTTGTACAGATTGAGTATTGTAGAATGAATTGAATATTTGAAATGATTCTTCAATCCAGTTTGCTATATTTTTTGATATTCATAACTGATTATCATTAAATAATGCGTAAAATCATAGTTTAGGTAAATATTTTGTGATATTTCGAATTTGTGTACTGATTTCAGATATAGAACATAGTTCCAAACATAATTTTTTGTATACATTTTATTTCATGTGTAGAATTTTTCATTAATTGAAACGTTAACGGGTTCATATACACCTCTATAAATAAATTTATAATTATAGGCTCCGTAAATTTTATGATTTAGCAATGTTGATTATTTCTATTGTTCCTATTGATCAATCGAACAAGAAGTGGGAATCGGGTCGTGACGTCACCACCCTACCAAATTTGATTTTTAATAATTAATTACGGGAAAACTACCGTACTTAGAAAGATAAAAAAAAAGCATTGTTTTTCAATTCAAAATTTCTATCAAGTGAACTATAAACCAAATATCATGAAACAAGCTCATTGCCCTAATTTTGAAAAATAGTAAGAAACAAATGAAAGTAATCATGTATCATTTCATGGAATATTTTATTTGATTCAATTATTGTCCTCACAAAGTAACATATAGTTATTTTCATCATTTTTCCTTACTATTTGAGAATGAAATGTTGAAATCCATTTATATGAGATATTTTCAATTGAACAAATGAATAGAAAATTGAAAACAAAACATTTTTTCCACAATATTAAAAAGCAGTGTATAATTTTCCAGAAAATGGTTTTTCAATAATGATGTTTTCCGCCAAATATAAGTAGTTGATCAATGAATGCGTTTTTGTAATGCAATGGAAATTATTTTGAAACTTTTTCTCTCAAATCATTACTTTTCTTGATAATTGGAATTCCAGAAAAAATCAATCATCTCATAACCGATTCATTCGTTGATAATGATTTTCTAAACAATGAAAATAATAAAATGAAAAAATATATGCATGTAGCTTTTATTGATGAGGAATATAGTTTTAATTTTTTCACAGATTTTTTTTTCTAAAACCTTCAAGGAATAGCTTGAAACAAATTCCACGCTTTCATTTTAAAAATTATGATTTTGTATATGAATCTTCAACTTGATGAAAACTGTCATTAGATAAAATTAGAATAAGGAGGAAAATTGCGATAAACACATACTGGTATTCAATTTTATACAGAGTACTAATTTTCTTTAACAGTTACTATTCGCATTTGAAGAGTTGAAATAATACGTGAAATGTTCTGAAAATGAGGTTAATGTTCAAATTTCGCGGTCTACGTACATTCGTACATTCGGCGATTCTCGAAAAAAAAATGGATCAGAGAATTTGCATCAAATTTTGTGTAAAAAATGGAATTTAGTGCTCAAAAATACCTGAAATGTTGACAGTGGCATATGGTGATTGTACTGTGAGTCAGAAAAATGTTTACAAGTGGTACAAGCTCTTCACACAAGGTCAAGAGGATGTGAATGGCGACTCTCGTCCTATGCGCCCCAGCATATCAACAACCGAGATTGAGGTAGTGAAGAAAATTGTTAAGGAGAATCGTCAAATCACTATTAGAGAAGTTTCTGGAAATATCGGCTTATCAGTTGGCGCATGCCATGCAATGTTTTCGAAAATTTTGGGCATGAAGCGTGTGGCAGCGATGTTTGTTCCAAAGCTGCTGAATTTTTACCAAAAAAACCGGTGTATGAACATCGCTCAGAAATTGTTGAATGACGTCAACGGTTATCCACATTTGTTGAAAGGTTCATAATTGATAACGAGCCCATTAGAGCCAAGACCAAATCAATCATGCCAAATTCGATCAAATGTCAAGGTTTTGCTCACCGTTTTCTCCGATTACCGTGGCGTAGTGCTTCGAACGTTCTTGCCACATGGTCGTACTATCAATGAGGAGTATCATCTTGAAGTTATGCGCTGCTTGTGAGAAGCAATACGAAGAAAACGTCTGGAATTGTGGGAAAACAAATCAGGACATTTGCATCACGATAATGTACCTGCTCACTCGTCATTGCCTGTTTGTAATTTTTTGGCCAAATACAACACCGTAATCATGCCACTGTATTCACCAGATCTGTCCCTCTGCGACTTTTTCCTGTTCCCAAGATTGAAGAGACCTATGGAAGGACGGTGTTTTACGAAGATTGAGAAGAATAAAACTGAATCTCTGAGAGAGGTCCAGGACATATCAAAAAGTGCATACCAGAACTTCTTCGAGGATTGAAAAAAAACGCAGGCACAATTGTATTCATTATATCTGAGGGGGACTATGTTGAAGAGGATGAAATACAAATTGATCAACAAATAAATATTTTTTCAGAAAAATGAAAATCGACCCTATTTTTGTAAGCGACCGATACGGACGTCGCGTTCTTGAGTGGAAAGGACTGGATCTTCCGGGAGAAGGAAATATTAAGAGCAAATAGTTGTTGGTTCACAGATGGAGAAAAACAGCTTCCGGTTCTGGTGCAGGTGCTTTCAGGCGCAGACCCAGGACAGAGATATCAACCTGCCTAGGAACCTTTGCGACTGTATTTAAAGCAGAAATTAACGCTATTGAGTTGTATGCGGAGAGATTGGAAGAATCCAACCTCATACACAAGTCAATAAAAATATTCTCAGACGGTCAAGCGGCGTTGGAAGCTCTTGGCTCCTACGGAGCAACCTCTAAATTGGTAGCAAATTGCCAATAACCACTCTACTCGATAGGAAGACTTAACAGATTGTCTGTGGTCTGGATTCCTGGCCATACTGGCCTGGAAAGCAATGAGGCTGCTGACTCCCTTGCAAAGGAGGGTGCTGCAGGCAGCTTCATCGGACCAAAACCTGTCATTAGCATCGCTTCAGCCGTTGCCAAACAAAGATTGAATACCTGGATGGCAAGAAGATTTATGGACTCCTGGCAGAATCTGTTAGGACTGGCTCACTCCAAAGTTCAAGTCAAAAATATTCGTTCAAATCCCGCTTGAGACGCCACTGGACTTATTTGATCACGTTCGGGCTAAATTAGCTCCTCAATGTTATACAACAGACTGTTGGTTGATACTGGAAGTCAAAGCATTCTGGAAATGACCTTTGACTTAATGCCTCCAACTGTCAACTACGAATTGCCTCATAAAGTACTGTTCCCGAGTAGAGAGGACTGGATCCTCCGGGAGAAGGAAATATCAAGAGCAGATAGTTGTCGGTTCACAGATGGATCAATATAAATCCGGGAGAAAGAAATATCAAGAGCAGATAGTTGTCGGTTCACAGATGGATCAATAAAAATATTCTCGGATAATCAAACGGTGTTGGAAGCTCTCGGCTCCTACCGAGCAATGTATCCCCGATAGGAAGACTCAACAGATTGTCTCTGGTCTGGATTCCTGGCCATACTGGCCTGGAAGGCAATGAGGCTGATTCCTTTGCAAAGGAAGGTGCTGCAAGCAGCTTCATCGGACCAGAACTTGTCATTGGCATCGCTTTTGACTTTGCCAAACAAAGATTGAATACCTGAATGGCAAGAAGATTTATGGACTTCTGGCAGAATCTTCCGGGATTGGCTCACTCCAAGGCGTTTAGTCACCCTCCGAAGCTTGATACCCAACAGTTGTTGGACTACAGTATAACAGTATATAACAGTATAACAGGCCTTCTCATAGGTCACTGTCATTTGAATCATCATATGCAGAGACTCGGACTGTCGGAAGACAATGTGTGTCGCCTTCGTTTGGAAAATGAAGAAACAGCAGCGCACATACTTTGTGCCTGCTCCGCTGGAGACCGAATCAAGTTTCTAGAGTTCGGCAGAGCTGTACTCTTACCATCTGACCTGAAAGACCACCCACCATACAGACTAATCGGCTTCGTTAAGAAGCTGAGTTTATTTGGTCTAGTGTGAATAGGTGTGAGCCACAGTGAACTCTTGCGGGTTGTGGTGGAGGGTCGAATAGACCCATTCACTTTGGACCTAACCTAACCTAACCTAACCTAACAGAAGTCGCGTGCTCGAGTCAAACTATTATCGGTTTTTACCTTCATTTTCACCACTCAGTTGAAACTATAAATATTATTACTGAACTTTTGAGGGTTGACAGTTTTTTACATTTTCTGTTCGTTAGTGATCTGTAGTTCAAATTTTGAATACCTTTGAGATATTCTCAAAAATCTAACGTCATTTTTTTTTAATTGAATTATTTATAACTTTCAAACTATTTGCTTGCGCCATTCAGCAATTGTTCTGAGTGAAATAACGGATCGTGGCATTCTCAAATTTTGTGAACTAGATTATTTTTCAAAATTCAATTATAGTAAGCACTGCTTTCAATTACTACAACCGCAACATTTTCATCAACGCGCATATCAAACAACGTTTTCAAACCTGAATACAGTTCATGTTACTTGTTGATATTGTAGCTTTTTGTGAATGAAAGAATTATAATGTTTTTCAAAACTACCCATTACAATACTTCAGAAAATCAAATCCTTTTTCGCTATGAAATTAGGAGAGTAATGTTTTCAATTAATCTAACTTACCTTATAAAACGCCGTCATATTCTGCTGAAAGGGAACCTTTGTGTATATGTCTCTGAGCTCAGTAGCGAATGCAAGTTTATTTTCTTCTTTTATATTTGCTTTAGTGTTAACGATACAAGTAATGTTATTATCGACAGAGGCTGCCATTTCTGGTGTTAGGTCAACACCTGAAAAATGAAAGCACTCAAAATTAAGTCGATGAAAAGAATTCAAAATATTGATTTCAAATAAAAAAAAGGAAATATGGGTGACTTCGAGGGTAGCAGGTAGCTTTTTTTGAGTCACAACAAATGAATATACCACCCATTTGAGAATTGGTATAACTACAGTTCGGCAAATCTAACTATGCCTCCAAATATTGGATGAGTAATGGATCAGCGGGCGGAATGAGGCGAGAGCTCTTTAACATCGAGTAACTCGAGTAGTTGATTGTATAAAAATTAATATAATGAAAAATGACCAACATTCCCTGAACGATTTTTACCAGTGGATTGAGGATTATATCAGGTCTTTTCAGGTAGTTGAATCCAGACTAGAATCAATTATTCGGACTGTAAGTTGTAGCTAAGGTTTCTAGACAATACAATTTTCAGTTAACAAAGCTATCGCCTCACAATACGTGCCACTGAAAATGGCACAGTGAACTGAATCACTTGGTTTTGATATGCATTTTTTGGAAACATGGTTCAATTATGAAATGGTAGTTCCCGAAGTTTTTCCTAACCTATCATTTCTTCATCGGTGATTCCAAGTAGAATGGGCACTTTGTTTATGTTTCCATCCTTCACATTATCATGGAATGGTCCTGTTAGAAAAGGATTCTTCTCTCTGGAGTCTTCTATGGTCATCGTCCAATTGGCTGGTACATTATAAGGCAAAGTCCCTCTAAGGTGAGGGGGCACCTGAAACAAAAAATGGAGGTGGAACTGAAGACTTGTAGTAATTCCCATATTTATTATTGAATGAATATCCAGTTCGGAAATAAGAAAATTTTATTATAGAAGGTAAAACAACATGGCATGAACAATAAAAACAAATCAAACTATGTTTTTTCTGAACAGAGAATGAAAATCATTGATTTTTTTTCGGTATCAACATCATTAACTGCTATGGACATCAGGCAATGTTAATAACCCTCTGAGCCACCCAGGGAGCATCAACGATCTTCGGATATTGTGTGTTCTTGTTTGCAATTCAGTTATTCGAAAATAAAACAGATTGTAAACAATAATGAATCAGAAATATCCATGAGCCTGTAAAAGAGGTAAACGAAAAATTTTACGAAAACTTGAGAACCAAAATAACAAATTATTGTGATATATAAGGAGTCAGGCATCATTTGCATATCTCTTTGCAATTTCTAATGAAAATATGATTATTGGCTCTCGATACAGACATGAAAAATTAACCTTTTTTCTCTAACTCCGGTTTTAGTGTGTTTTTTCCTGATTCATGGTAACAAGAGTTGGGTACTCATCAATATATTTTGAAACAACCCAAATACAGAACATCATAATTACGTTTTCTTTATTTTTAACGAAGACTTTTGCTTGTTACAGTACAGATTTAATTTTTCAATACTTTCCAGTATTGTTAAAATTCCAAGTTGAATAACTGGAACATTAGAATGATAAGTTTACGCAAATATAGCAAAAAATGAAATTCAAATCTATACTTTTTCTGAAATGTCAAAAAATCCTCACTTCTTTACCTTTGGGTATTTTGCTACTTATGTATCGATGAGAAAAGTCAGATTTGACAGATATTTGGTACATTGGCATAGTTTAGAATTTGAAATTCAGAAATTTTCGAATTCAATTTTCTCGATGGAACGTGAACAAAATCTGAAAAGCTTTATATTAGTAGATAGAAAATTAGAATTTACGTTTCTTACGGATTTTACTAATAAATTGTGAATTATGTAGACACATTGATCCGTACTGAGTTTCATATTAACTAATAATGATAATTTATTTATATGAATTGAGAGAAGAATATTTTTTAGGAAATATTGGTCTTTGAAAAAAATATTTTAGGTTTTCTACTTCATATTTATTCAAAAAATGGAAACTTATGAGGGGAAAAAGGACACAAGTTCCAAATGAACTCTGAAGATGTGTAGATCATGCACAGAAGTTCCTTTCAGATACAAACTGGAAGAAAAAGTCTTCTCGATGAACAAGATACCGTTCATAGTGGTTACTACACAACGTTATATGTGAAAGCGTATTGATACAAAATTTCACTTACATTTAAATCTAGGACAGTATGTACTTTTTGAAGTTTCAAATTCGTAGTTTCATAATTATAATAAATGCATCGAACAATAACTTCTGATGAATTGAAACTACAAACGATATTACAAATAACGTGGTTTAAAAATCTGTTTCAAATCTGTTTTTCCGTTAATCAGCTGTCGCCCCCATACGAACGAAAACTCTCAGAAGTTGAGAAACTTGTGCGAGCTAAGGACTAACAAGGTCTTACCTTTTAACGTGTGATTGCTAAGGTAATCTATTTTGGGAAGATCCAAATTTCTGTTGGCTCCTTCATATTGACTCCATCCTCATTATATGATTGGAGCAATTGTAAGTTCAAAGACTTGTGGAGACATTCTATCAAATTCAATTACATTTCAACCTCGGAAACACTCAGATCTCCAACTGGCAGACCGTGATTTTGTAAACGAGAGTTGCTTCTAGGTGCTTACATATATGCTCATGTTCTACTGAGTGGTGTGTGATGAGTTTAATGAGGTTCGTCCGTTGCACTACAATTTTTGGCTGGGTATTATTGGGCAATATAGGTGTTACCAAAGGAGTTACTCCTAATCCGTTTGTCACTTCTCCCGATATTGAATAGAACTGACCGATACTTGATGAGAATCTATATTAAAACATATACAATAAACGGTATTGTTGAGTTCTCCCGATTTTCTTTTAGAGGTGGCACTCAAGTGGTTTTGGGAGCTGGAGACAATTTCTCCGCTGTGTTCGCTATCAGTTGAAAACAAGGTATATTAAGAAATATTTGCTAAAGAACATTTTCTAAATTTAATTGGTAGATTCAATGTTTCACTATCCTTTCGATCTTATAATGTTGCATTTCGTATCTTTTCATGTTCAGAACATCGATTACGCAAGAATTCGAAATATATACGTTGTACATGGATTTCATGCAAGACTATTTGAATCTGAATCATATGTCATTGACGGAAACATCAGCTGCTAATGCATCCTAAGGGGTGCACAACATTTTTGTAACCGAAGTCGACTAAAGTGGATCTAGATTTATTCATTTATATTTTGATGCTTCGGCAGGAACCATTACTGCTGTATCATTGAAAGGCATTTTGCTAATGGAACCTAAGCCCCAATCTGACATTGTTTCAATTCTTCTCAATTTTCGAATTCATTCCGTTGTGTTTACCGCCGATATATGACAACATGACCAGTAACTTGAAAACAATACATTCTAGCGGCAGAGGTCATACGCTCTATCGTTCATGTGGATGATGTTGTTTTTGGAGCTAATTCAATCGCTGAAGCTGAGTCCGTACAATTGGAGTCGATGAGTTTGCTGTCGGAAGCTGAATGTGAATTGCGGAAGTGGGCCAGTAATCACGGATCAGTATTATTATCTTTTCCAGATATCTATCAATAACCACATTCATTTGACTGTGGCGCTGCCAGTACAGTCGAGGTTGCAGGATTATATTAGTGTCCAGTAAAGATTAGTTTTCATATCAGACTCGTGCTCGTCTTTTTCATATTATCATAGTTAGCCCGTATATATGCACCTTTCGGTTTTCAACATCCATTATTGAATTTGTGAAGTATTTTATGCAGCTATGGATGGCAAGTATAAGTTGGCAAGACAAAACCCAAAATACTATGAAAAAAAAAAATGAGTCACTTTTACAAAACGATTGCCAACTTTGTCCAATTAATTCATTGATTGGTGCATATTTGATTAGAGCACCCTATTCACATGTTTCGAATTTGTGATAAGTCAAAGGTAGCCATGTTGGAAAGGTCAAGTATTCCTAGATGTGAATCATATGCAGTAGTGTCAATGGCTAATCTAATCGATTTTGTTGTTACTACTTATGGAAGCAAACTTTCCATCGATGAAGTTTTTGCCTGGTAGGTCGCTTCGATGTCATTGGCATGGATAAGAAGCCCTTCCTGCAAATGGTGAATATTGGTTGCTGAATCAGAGAAATGTTTCCACTTCGTGTTGATGCCCTCACACTGTGATGGACAAGTCCTCCATGGCTTTGCAAATCACTAGAATTATGGCCTTCACCCTCTTCAAAAACTCTTTCTCCTGAGGCCACTTCTTCATGCTGCTACACTTCATGTACCCAATCGCATATTTTTATCTTTGTCGGATGGCTAATTGCCGAAGATTCATGATTACGGTGTTGTTTTTGGCCAGGAAATTACGAACAAGCAATGACGAGTGAGCAGGGGCATTACCGTGATGCAAAAGCCACGAATTGTTTTTCCACAATACCAGACATTTTCTTCGTATTGCTTCTTGCAAACGGCGCATAACTTCAAGATAGTACTCCTTACTGACCATATGGTAGAAATTCCTGATGCACAACGGTAAGGTAATCAAAGAAAATAGTGAGCAAAACCTTGACATTTAATCGAACTTGGCGTGATCTTGTCTCTCATGGGCTCCTCCATTGGGACGATTGGTCTTTGGTTTCGATGTCATAGCCAGCAAATCTGGATCGCCTTTGAGGTCACTCAACAATTCCTGAGCGATGCTCATACGACGATTTTTTTGGTCAAAATTCTGTAATTTTGAAACAAACTTTGCTACCACACGCTTCTTGCTCAAAATTTCCGAATAAATTGCATGCCATGAACTAACCAATATGCCGAAATCTTCAGCAACTTCTCTAATAGTGATCCGACGATTCTACATAACAATTTTTTCCAGTTTCTCACCAACAAACTGAACATGATAGATAAATAGATAGATAGATAGATTAGATATAATTTATTTATCCTTTCAGCTACATTATTTAGATGGGATACGTCAAATAATATTTTGATCTGATATAAAAAGTAACAGAAATAGTATAATATATATACACATATATACACAATACATATATACATATAAATCTTAGCTTCACATCAACATTAGCCTTAGCCAATTAGAGAAGGTGACAAGGTTACAGTCAGTACATGAAAAAATATTAAATATTCACAACTCCAAGTAAAAATTCGTCCACTGTATGGAAGCCATTTGTCGATAAAAATGATTTAAGTTTTTGTCTAAAGGCAACTGGTGGCAGTGTCTCTATACTGTTTGGCAATTTATTATAAATACTCGTTCCAACAAACACAGGAGACTTTTCAAATTTTGTATAGATATTTTCACGAGTTGTGAGCATATTGTTTTTCTTAGTATTATAATTATGTATTTCCGACCGTGAGTCAAGATGTCTTATATTCTCATGAATGTATGTCTTGAAATGAATATGTTTTCCACAACTAATATTTCCCTACATGACGTTCTGTAATCAAGGTTGAACATTAACCTCAACAGTGCCTTTTGTTTCACAACTATTTAGTCATTTTCAGTGGCTAACCCCCAGACAACATACTATGAAGTGAAATTTTGCGTTATACCGTTAGTAGATATTTGGTATCTAGTTCACTTTTCAGTGATTTCATTAGGTAACATGATTGGTCCAGTTTCTCAGATGTAAAATCAATATGTTCTGGCCATGTGAAAAAGAAATCAATCATTGTTCCTGAAAACTTTGTACAGGTTGTTGATCTCAGAGATTCATTGAGAAAATTGAAAGTGAAGTTATGTAGACTCCGATAAATAGCTGAAACTATGAAAATATATTCGAGACGAGTGTACCAATATGAAAAAACAAAACAATCGCTAATTGAATGTACGTAGCCTGCGAAATTTGAACATTCACCTTATTTTTTGAACAGACCTCGTAATATGTGTAATGATATGAATATACTTAGAACCTTTATTGTATTTGTGTACCTGTGAATTGTTTAAAGAATGTGTTCTAGATTATCTAATGTAAAGTTGAACTGTATTTTCATAGTTGAATATTGTTAATGATACTTGATGAAAACCATTGTTATTGAATTACTATATTTATAAAATCAAAGAATATTTGTAAGCAGTTTTTTCCCATTCCTGGCCACTTTACCTGAAGTACTGGAACTTCGTCACATATCGGTCAATTCCATCACATATAATTGGTTTGTTTTTCACAGTAAATTTCACACATACTAAATATTATTTCATTTTTTTTGCATCGAATTCACTGATGGACTTTTTTCCTCAGAGTAGTTGTTTAACCTCAGTCTCCCCTTTATCATTTTGGCAGAAATTTGATTATTAGTTCAGTTCAGTTTTATATTCACTGATTTGTTGGAAATTTTCACATAATCGTCCATTGGTAGTTTTGATAATAAAAGTCTAAATTCATATTATCAATGTCTTCCAAAGTACGAGTTTGACGCAATTTGATGGGGAAGGAAAAAGGGGTAGATCGTCTTGGTAACACATCTGAAAATAATTGTCAGGGTATAAATCTGCCAAGTTTTAGCATTTCAGCTGAAAGTCTGAGATCAATACCACATGAATTTGTGTTGGATGACTTATAGCCTGAACAATAAAATTCACTACTTTTTCTATAAAATGTGAAAAATTTACCTCAATTTCTGTCCTCATGATTTTTTCAGCGGGTAACGTTTTAAGTGATCTTAGAAGGTCTGTTGAAGAATTCGTAAAAGAAAAGTTGGGATCCAACGCTTTTCCCACAGCGAAAGCGTTATGCCTGTCATCCACTGTTATACCGATGTGCCCGATAGGACTTGCACTTTGTAGTATAGCACCTGACAACAAACCTGAAAACGAATAAATCAATCATCTAATCCACTTTGCTCACAAGTAACGCTCAATATGGCGATTTTATTATCAGGAGGATAAAGTTATAAAATTCATGAAATCAAAATATGACTTAAGACTTTCGCGGCCGAGATTTTCAGTGTTACTATCATCATTCGGGTTTGAAGGCCGTCATAGTTTGGAACTGTATCCTAATGTTTCGCCAGCACGAGTGGCTGGCTTCCTC
>WOGO01002941.1:0-13651 GCA_015342085.1 Leptinotarsa defecta | reverse complement strand
ACTAGGATCCCTTCGAGGTAGATTTTCTATTTTCGTTAAACCGAAAGTCAGGAATGAGGTGTTGCCAAAATTATTTGGGTGAATTTCTTAGAATAGACTTGGGCGGTAGGTGATCTTTGATCATGAGAACGGCAAGGGGATGTGCCATTTTGGAAAGGAGAGTGATGAACGAGAATCTTGAGAAGTGATTTGTTTAGTGGTGAGCCGTGTGGTCCAATTCCAAGAATTTGAACGATATTGTTCGGATATAGTTTCATATATAGATTTTGAGAGTTCCATAAAAGGTTGCACTTCCTAAGGATTCTACTGGGTCACAACCACTTTTTCAGAACGAGCGATGCCATTTCTTTGAAAACATTATTCGTGATTTTTTGGTTAACGGAACCCATCGTTCAAGAAGGTATAAAAATTCACTTCGATCCTTTCAATTGCATAGGAGATTCACCTTTTAGTGAATCGAAGTTTTGAATGAATTTCCTTTATAAAAATTGTTTTTTCATTGTTTCAGTATTGAAGACTTTTTACAATTGTTTTTCTGCAGAATAGCTTGCTTGTCTGGAATCATTAAAGAGGGAAGAACAAGAACTTCTATCTCTGATTGCCTTACGGAATAGATTTTCAGTTAATTTACCGAATGGTGGGTCCAGTTCGATAAATGTCATTGTCCACGTCCACAAGATAGTCTAAGTCCATTTTATCAATTAGAAAAGTACGTGCTCCAAGTCTATTTCATTCCTGGTCGAAGAAAACTGCAGCTACAGCTCGGCGAGAAAGTAACAGGGAAATATTACTTACACTTGATTCATTTTTCAGAAAATAACTATTTTTTGCATCAGAAATACTGATTTATTGACATGATACATATTGAATTTTGAGTTGATCCATTTATAATGTAAACCTGAACTGAGTATACTCTGGTGAGGTGATTTTTAACATCATTCCTAATAATTATTTTTCATGACATGAATCTTATAAGTAATACTGAAAAAACTGAAAAGTTTTTTTGAAGGAGACCCATAGTGCATACAGACGAAGAGCTGCCGTATGCATTGTGCCTATCTTTCGAGTAATTCTACTAAAATTTTTGTATTACATGAAAGATAAGGTCACAAACTCCGTAATAAGCTTAATATTTCCAAAAATAGTACAAAATCAATTCTCATTATGAAAAAATGAGAATTCAGTGTATTGATATTTGTAAAATGATTCGCCCTATTGGTTGTTCTAAAATATTAGAAACAGCGATATCCATAATATTATTACATCATCTGGGTATTATAGATGGACTATTCTTTGGTTCTTAATGGATTTAATACGATGAAGCATGAGTATCATCAACTGAATTAGAGGCAGAACGTGTACGAGATCTAATTCGAAAATGAATCTAGTCATACATGTATATCTGGCAGAACTCTCAAGGTGCAGATTGAGAGTGAGTCACCTTATGACATTGGCCACCTTTACAGTTGATATCCTAGGGCCATGTCTTTTTTGCTTCATGTGAATGATTTTCACATTCTTATTAATACTCAAAACAAACACGAATAGGATTCGTAGATCACAGAGTGTAAACTTTGACGGAGACAACTGTGTCGAAACTATTTTCCGAGTTTGTTAGCCGTGTTTTCATGGCCAACAGATTGTTATGTCTGTGTTTCGTTTACTACTGCGGTACACATAATCAAAGTCGATGGAGCAACAAATGAAATGTTCGAGTGGTTCTTTGAGCACATGTTCAGGTAGGAACGTAAATAAAAAAATATTTCCCCCGCCACCCATGAAGTATTATAGACTGAATTGGGATGATTCTCAAGAAAAAGTATTCGAACCAACAGAAAATATCAGAGAATCTAAGGTCAGCTGAGGCCGCAGCTGAGGACCCCAAAGAGTGTTTAGTATTACCGGGGCTAATACCGGATTTCTTGTGGCTGTGGGTCAGTCTACGTTGGAAGCACGAGAAGAAATATAGGTATCCGGCTCTCTGAATACAAGGGAAATTGTCGTTTTGGGCAAATCGACAAAATAGCTGTGACCGAGTATGCACTCAAAGGAGGTACTCACATTATATAGTCCGATAATAAACACGAATACCTACTTGACACAACTCAGAAAACTTTGTTCTTTGCCTCACCACCTTTCACAATGTTCAACGCAGGTAGAAAAACCTGCAGACGGCCAAAAAAACCGAAAAATAGCTTCGACATGGTATTCATAGAGTTTATAATTTCCTCAGGCCAACCTTTCAGTTGATATCGGTGGCATAAAATCAGTACTTCACAGTCAGCATGATACTCAGATCTAGAACTTGACCACAAACTCCCACTTAATAGCCACATAGTTGCTGTATGATAAAAACTGAACGAGTTATATTGGAGTTCCTATCTACTCACGTCAAATTTTCATAGACTGTACCTCATTATTTGTATGATGCACTTCATAATACAGGAAAAAGTTCATCAAAATGATAAATGATTCAGAATATAGATACACCTTTAGGAACACGACCATATTTTAACGTTCACATCAATTCATTCATATGTATTCCCGACATATACATTTTTTAATAACGGAAAACTGAACAAAAACAGTACCACAAATATAATTCCAGAAAGAAAATAACTTTCAGTTGCATCTTATACTTAGATCACAAAACTCGTTCAGAATATAACGAAATATTTCCATATAATTTCACGATTCTGCATGACTACGTATACCAACGATTCAATGACCAATTTGCCTAACATCTTTCCTACTACAAGATTTTGAGAAGATACCGTACGAACACATCAGAGGGGCCGCTTTATATCCATATCTCCAGTACAATCATCAGTATGCTTATCAAATTGGTGAATCGAGATACTTCGCATAACATCATGACATTGTAGAGAACATAAGGAGATTGCTATGGCCATATTTCTGGATATACAAGGATCATTTGACAATGAAATACCCGATTCTATAGGATCATCTAGAAGCTGCCCACAGGGTGGGGTACAGTGGTCACTTCGGAAAGTATAGCTTGTATTATTTTCCAAAGAACGCTGAACGTTGTTCACAGTTGGTACCAGAGAGAGCAGATGTCTGTGAACTACAGCATAACTGTAGGAAAAGTAATATGGATGATTCATCTCTAATTTGCTTCAATGGTAAAGTTATTCCATTTGCAACGTAGGTGCATTCCATCATAACTAATCGTCTCAGTGTTAAAAAATGTAAAAGCTAAAAAATTATGATATATCATGAATCAATAAATTAATGGTTGTAGCTGTTACTACGTAGTAGGAGATCATCATAAAAAATGAAAAATAAACTTTCTGTTTTCAACCACTTGTATTTGTAATTGATGTTACTGCAGGTTCGTCCTATAAGGACATTTTCAAACGAATACAATAAAGTTCATTGTATTCGGACAAACGTGGTAGAAAATCATCATTAAATATGAGAAAGAAACTTCCTACATTTTTATAGCACTTGTATTGGTAATTAACGTTACTGCAGTTTCGTCCTACAAGGACATTTTCAAATGAATACAATTAAGTTTATTGCATTCGGACAAACGTTGTAGAAAATCATCATGAAAAATGAGAGAGAAACTTCCTATGTTTTTATACCAGTCGTATTTGTATCAAACGTTACTACAGTTTCGTCCTACAAGGACGTTTTCAAACGACTACAATAAAGTTTATCGTATTCGAATAAACGTGTTAGGAGAACATCATGAAAAGTCAGAAAGAAACTTCCTATGTTATTATACCACTCGTATTCATATTTGTATTTAACGTTACTGGTGTTTCGTCCTACAAGGACATTTTCAAACGAATACAATTAAGTTTATTGCATTCGGACAAACGTTGTAGAAAATCATCATGAAAAATAAGAAAGAAACTCTCTTTGTATATACATAATTAACGTTACTACAGTATCGTCCAACAAGGACATTTTCAAACGAATATAATAAAGTTTATCATATTCGAACAAACGTGGAAGAAAATCTTCATGGAAAATGAGAAAGAAACTTCCTATGTGTTTATACCGTTTGTATCTATAACTAACGTTACTGAAGTTTCATCCTACAAGGACATTTTGAAAAGAATACAATAAAGTTTATTGTATTGGGACAAACGTGGTGGTAAATCATCATGGAAATTGAAAAAGACACTTCCTATGTGTCTATACCACTTGTATTTGTAGCTTACGTTACTGCAGTTTCGTCCTACAAGGACATTTTAAAACGAATACAATAAACTTTGTTTGAGAATGTTTTCGTAAAACGAAACTGCAGTGATGTTAGTTACAAATAAAAGTGGTATAAAAACGTAGGAAGTTTCTTTCTCATTTTTTATGATGATTTCCATGTTTGTCCGAATACAATTAACTTTATTGTATTCGTTCGAAAATGACATTGTAGGACGAAACTGCAGTAACATCAGTTACAAAATACAAATGGTACAAAACATAGGAAGTTTTTTTCATTTGTCATTTCATAAATCTTTGGTATATTGATCAAGGTGACCATTTTCACAATTTTTCTTGAATTGAAAATCAAAAACCAGAGAAGATTATGTGAAAGTGTTGAACATAATGATTGCTCGTTCATTAAAATCGGTTTTTATCCAATAATTCAATGTTCCTCTGACTTTTACATGAAACAGCTGATGCTATCAACATCATATATCATTAGATGACTACATTCAGCTTTGTATACAAAATCAATATTTTGATAAATTAATAGATTCCATTCAATCGGAAGTCTAATGAAAAACGGTCCATGCATATGGATGAATAGATATATTGAAGTGAAAATATGGAAGTTTCAGATAATAAAGATCGGTAAAAAGGCATGTATAAAAAGAGGAGTCTGAATTATGATCTTCTAATTAAATTCTGGCTATAAACTGACTGCCAAAGCCGTTATAATCCTCTCGTGGAAATACTGAATGAAGGTTCGGGGCTCTCCGAAAGCGTATACGAGTATGTTAATGAGATTATGATATTGGATCCGATTTGTATACTCGTGTGGAAAAATGATGACTTTCAGACTGGTGGTCATTATCTACAAATTGTTATTGGTTTATCGATGATTGAAACGATGATTGGTTTACTAACTGAAATAATCCTGATATCAATCAAAAGAGAGTTTCGAAAAAACATCGATTTTTCACTTTTGTATATTTGTACGACAAAAAAATATATGGCATGAAATAATTTATAGATACTTTGAAATATACGGAAGAGACTATTCTGCAAAAATGCCAATTTACTGTCTCAAGAAGGATAATTTACAGGCTCTCTCTTCGAATAGAAAATAAAATCGATAAATCATCATGTTAGATCTCAGAAGAATGAGACATGCTAGTTCGCCATGCACTAGTCCATTCTGAATATGAATATGTTTTTTCGTTAACAGCTGTCGCACCCCTATGAACGATAACCCTCAGAAGTCAAAACTTGTGCGAGTTAAGGAATAACGAGGTCTTACCTTTTGACGTGTGATTCTTAACACGGGTTGGACGATATCAAGTGAAAATCGATCGTTCATCCTGCGGCTTTCACCACCAACTCACACAGCGGTCGAATGAGTGAGTGAACAAAGCACACACGTCGAACCGACCGGCTACCGACATACCTATGTATCATCCATGATAAAATGATCAGAAATATCAATATTCCCTGAGACTCATAAGTGCACGACCCCAGCTCACCCCTCAACTTTTGTAAATGGCAAAACACCATGTGTCATACATCACTCAAAATATTTCATCTAGTGAAATAGAGGTGTTGAAGTTTTATCAGAAATAAACCTCACAATGATATTTTTTCGTGAAATGTAGGTAAGAAAAATATGACCGCCAAAATTATTTTATGATTTCAATTGGCGATTTCAGTTTACTGAAAAAAATGACCAAAGTGATAAAAAATCAAGTGCAGAATATTTCAGACATAATGCTTAGGAAATCAGTGGAAATCCATTTTTTATTTTTATTTTAACGCATTCAATCAGTAACATACATTTTAACAACTGCATGAATATTTTCAATTTCATTCTGGCGTTCCACTTTCAATTTTGAATATTAGAATAGTCCTTCCAAACTGAAATTGGATCTGTCTAGCATTTGAATATCTGAATTTTCGTTCCAATTATATAATTTCGTATTACCTACTTTTTCAAATCGATTCATCTGAATATAAAACAGAACTTTTACCTCTGGAGTTGAATCCAAAACAAGCACTGTTTCCAAACACCAGAACTGCAGGACTTTTCTCTACTCGCGTTTCACTCTGGTACCTACTCTACCTTCAATAAAAAAAGTATTTTTTCATGATACTGAAGTAGAACCTAACCTAACTGCATCAGTTGAAAGTGGGATACGTGAAAGTCTTCAAAAATTGAAAACAACAACATAGGTGGAGGGTAATTTGTCGAAAAGTCTTGTACAGCTTTCAAAAATCTAGATATTGATTATGACTGGGATATTTCCTAACCAAACGTCGAACAAAAAGTGGTACAGGTGAATAGCAGAAAAATGTATTTTCGTCATGGCATGTCAAATAAAATAGTTGGTTCATGAGATCAATCTTTCAGTGATTTGAAGTGATTTGATTGGTGGTAAAACTTCATTGAATTTGTTGCTCTATAAAAACCTTCTTCTAATGAAAAATTACTGTAAGGAATTAGTACAGTGGTACACCATGTAATATTTCATGGTTAAAAAAGGTTAAAAAATAATGGAATTGAAAAAAATGAATATAACTCAAAATATGTATGGACAATACGACTTTCAAAACTGCTAACATAAAAACAGTCCTACCTGTTAACTTCTGAATAGAACTAAAAAAAATATCATTTTTAGGAAATTATGGTGAAAACTTCAGTAGCTTGACGCCACTTGTTGCCATGTAGACGCTATATCAATTTTATTTCAATAGGAATGAATGTCTTTGTTATATTTCGTTTGATAATTCATTCATAATTTCGAAAATCATACAAGCCGCTCCCTTGTAATCAGCAATTATATTCCATTTCCATAAAAAATATTCGGAACCCACTCCAGTCTGTCCAAATAAGTGTTCAAAATGTTCATCATTCACTTTTCAACATTGATGAAATCTGTTTACAAATTCATTTCTTTACATTATGGGACAATTTCGCAAGTTATATTATCGAACCGCGGTTATCTATGGATTGAAAACGCCGCGAAGTTTCAAATGACCTTCGAAGGTGATTGAAACTTCATGAGAAGTGATAATTACCACCTGAAAATGTAAGTCGTATATTTTTTATAATTGATTGATGCCTTAAGACGGTAAAATAATGAATGAATATATATTCTCACGAAGATTTGAAAAATTTTCAAAACATCAACAGATTGTCAGAAAATCAAGCTCTCAGAAAAAGCATTATTAGTACAATACCAATTTCTGTACGGCAATTGATTACAATCACAGTACTAACTCTAACGAATAAAAATCAAATTGTCATAAGCTATCATAAAAAATGAACTCAGAAATTCATACTCCCCATCCTTTCTTTGAGCTGGTCATTATCAATAAAGACATAAAGACATGATTTCGAGCGGATTATTCAAGTTAACGTAAGGCCCAAGCATTCTCGTAGTCAGTATGCTTGAAGGAGCTGCCATACAGCGAAACACGTACAGCAGGTTTTGTTGGCTGTCCAGTAAAAGTCTCACAATGAAGTGTTTCTTTAATAAGTCATGGATTTCTATCAAATATCAACTGCCAATTCCATCACAGATTTTGAGCTGCTTCATTTTTATTGATGTTTTCAGATTTCCAGTGATATGTTTACCACCCCATTTACCAAATAGTTTATCCAGCTCGACGAAATAAATGATCCTTGTTGTTATTGAGAAAAAACCTACAGGGAATGTGAACTCCCACGGCCTGAGAAAACTGTATGATAGCTATTTTTTTGGTCATTATGGAAAATTTTGAACAACAGGCCTTAGAGCAAGCGGCCGTGAAACCATATTGTTGGCTGCGTTATGTTGATGACGCGTTCGTGGTATTGCAAGACGATGAAGAGACACTTAACGATTTTTTAATATATCTAAGCTTTCTCGACCCAAAACTTCTAGCCACAATGGAACCAGAATCACAAGGGGCTCTAGCTTTCTTGGATGTTCTTGTGAATAGACGAAAAGATGATACATTGGTAACAGAGTGTACAAGAAACTACCAGACACAGACAGGTACTTGAACAAAATCTTCAACCACCAACCACAATAAAAGAAATGGGTAGTTAAAATTTTGGTTGAGAGAGTGGGATGCATCTTTGAACTTGAGAGTTTTCCTGAGGAATGGATACAGCGTCGGTGAATTCGAGCAGGCCGTACGACCCAGGAGAAAGAAAGCCAAAGTTACTCCAGCCAGGCTAGTCAAGGGAAAACCTTTCCTTCCCTGTGATAAAATGTTTCAGACCAGATTGGGACTATTTCAGAGAAAGACGACCTGAAACCAATATTATGGCCAACGAAACCCATCAGAAAAAGTCAAAGGTTAGCCAAGGACCTCAGAAAACCTTCAGCAACAAACAACACCCGAGGTATACCGGATTCCTTGTAGCTGCGGGTCGGTCTACGTTGAAACCATGAAAGACAAAACAAAAAATCAGCTGTAACCGATCATGCTCTCAACAAAAAAAGGACTAACTTTATCTTATTCGAAGATACAGTAATACTAGGTTAAACTCAAGATTACTATCCAAGAGTATATAGAGAATTGATAAAATTTGGCTATCTGTTCTCATTTGCACACAAACAGATAACCAATTGAGAGAAACCATGCAACGTCCACTAATAATAATATAGAACCGGATTCAAATACCAGCATTGTAGTTTCTGCGTTGGGAACAACGGGAACAGTAACTCTAGTATTTCGACAGTTAACTCTTCGCCTTCGATAATGTCTACCTCAATAGTAGATAAAACGTTAGACATGGAAACCTGCAGACCACAACCAAAAAACCCAGAAAATAGCTTTCATAATTAATTCTTGAAAAGATAGAGCTGACTGACAATTGGACGATTGAAATTTAGAATAGTGGAACAATACATATGCGCAGCTCTATTTTTAAAATTCATGATTTCGACATACATATCCGCTAATCTATTCAAGACTGGTTGGAGTGTATCCTTTGTTGTAGCAAGTATATCGGTGTGAGCTCGTAGGGGTATTATAGAAACATATCTGAATTCCGGGCACAATCGACATCCACTGAAATGTTCAGTTCTACAGTTCCAATGCAAATTCTTAGTCATTTAAAGCTAATTGTTCTGTCACATGTAGTAAAGTTACCCCTGCATTTGCCTGATATTAACGCTGTGTTTATTGGAGGGAAAGCACTATTTCTTGTTCGGAGTATTAAACGGGTGTTGAAAATAACTTTATTCGCGAAGATAGCAGGATATGTTGAAGCGAATATGATGGCACAGAAAGAGTACAGCTGTAAGAAAACGATGAAGACTTTTGTTAATGTCTCAGAATTACAAAACATTGGCAGAAATAAAAGTTGATGAATTATATACAGTGTGTAAAAGCCAAATGGAATCAATTCATTATTTCGGTTACTATATATATTTAAGAAAATCCCAAAACACGTCAAATGTAAATTAGGATTTGACATTCTTCAACGTAAAAATGTCACCCTTACCTTCAACCTCCCTCGACTGACAGGTACAACCCCCAATTTTTTAAATGGGAAGTAGAGGTTTGTGATATATTGTTTGAAAGGTCTCTACATTCTCTATTCAAAAATGTTATCGCTTTCAAGTTTATTGCAACAAATAAGATAAAATAAATTAAAATCATGTGGTTACCGAAATTCGATAAAATACACTCAAAACTAAAATGTATTGCAAAACGTAATGTGATGTAGAATACGAAAAAAAACTATGGATGTTAACGAACTAGACGTTCAAAATGTTCAAAGCAATATCATAATCTCAAATAAAACTGTGTCCTAACATTATTTAACATATCATGCGTGACCGACCTAATCGCAAGCGTTATTCGTTCTATTAAGTCATTACAATCTGATGATTTAGTTTTGTACATATTGCTCGCTACATATCCACATAAAAAGAAATCTGATGATGAAAGATCAGGTGATCGCGCTGGCCATTCAGTCGATTCTCGCCTCCCTATCCACCGATTGAGAGATGTTGTATTGCCAGACATTAACTTGGTAATGTGGTGGTGCCACCTTGCCATCTTGCTGAAACCAAATCGTATTCACTGGAACTTGAGTGTTTCCTGGATCAGGATATAAATTTGCAAAACTTGGAATGATAATCATTTCGAAGCAGTGCCAAATAATTATCTCAAGTTACCCACAATGAAAAAGAGACCAATGATATGGTTTCCTACTGGTTCCTGGTTTCCGTTGACCAGTAGTGGCAATTTTGCCGATAGACAATGTATACTCATTAGAAAAGATAACATATTCTAATTGGATGATATTGTTATCCAACATGTCCATCATTTACTCACAAAAATAAGTTCTTCTATCATAATCGTCTTCCACCTCCTAAGGAAGTGTCATTTTACATTTTATTTTATTTCAAATGTTTTGTATCGATGTATGGTTAACATTGAATGTAGTGGATGCCTGTCTACTCGATATATGTGGGTTTTTCTCAAACTCAAGCAGCACATCTAATTTGAGTTCTTTTCTCATTGCATTGGCAGCTGTTTTTTTCATCTACCCCACATGACCAAGCTTGCAAAACTGCTTCTCTATTTTGCGTATTATTCTTTGAGATATGGGCGGTAAATTAGGAAATTTCTCATGAAATAGGCCAGCTATTTCCTGTTGTGTTCGGGTTTTATCTCCGTAACCAATCATTCGTAAAACTGTTATTTCATGCATTTCCGTTAATCTAACCATTTGTCAGACTTGAAGTTAACGAACTTCAAATTTAAATTAATATACTGACAACTAATGTTGTAACATATAAAACAAGTTGACAAACCTTTTTAAACTAACGTTGCCACTAAAATTATTACCAGTTTTTCAAAGAATAACTTTTAAAAAGAAAATTGTTCTGGTTTTTGCATTCTTTCTTATTATCAATACCTCTACATGAAATAAGTTTGGAGTATATTGCAATAAGTTTTGAGTGTATTTTATCAAATTTCGATAACCACATTATTTTAATGTATTTTATCTTAATTGTTGTAATGAACTTGAAAGCGACAACATTTTCGAATAAACCGTATATGACGAACCTATACGTTCTATTAAAAAAATTGGGGCTGTACCTGTCATTCGACGGGGGTTGAAGGTAGGGGTAGCATTTCTTCGTTGTAGTATGTTGAATTATAATTTTAATTTGACATATTTCGGGAGTCTGTTAAAATATGTACCGTAACTGAAATAATGAATTTACTCCATTATTCCATTACACACCGTATGCATCAGTTTCACATATTGCTTCACTGTCAAAAACTTTTAGTATTTCTAGAAAACCAAAGATTTGATTCAGGCTGAACTGAATATTGAATGAATATTTCTTTTGTTATCTTGTGAGAATAATGTCCCTTATAGTCTTAGAATGTTTGAGAATGGTTGACAATGTTTCATCGTGAATTTTACTAGTTAGGCTATAATATGATTTGAAATATGTGAACGAACAGATAAAACTGAAATTAATAGCTGAAAATAACAAATGAAATTACAATAAGATGAAAATAAGCATAAAATTGAAAATTAAACAATGAAAACATTAAATAAATAATGAAAGAGATTTCAAACCAAGTTACTTCAAGACAATTTGTATCCACAATCATCTACGGGTGATAACTAAACTATTTCTCTAAGAAATAATTTTCAAAACTCGGCAATGCGAACTTTTAATGGCCTCCTAGTTTCATCAATGTAGGATTTTCCGCACTCACTTGGTATCCGGCGAATGCAATTCTTAGAATCGCAGGCCGCGTTTGGTAGCCTAGCTTTCGTGAGGCTGCTACAGAGGGTGTTTCCGGATCTGAAGCAGGTTCTGATGTAGTACGTGAACCCAAGTCTTGTTATCCTTTTCGACAATCCTCTGACATAGGAAAGGGTTTGAGATCTTTTTAATTATTTATTTAATTTTGCAACTGTTTGATTTTAAGTTTTTACTTATTTTTATTGGAATTGAATGCTGACATTTTAACTTCATTTTGAGTTTCATCATTGTAAGACTATCACATCTCTTCGTATTGATGAACCGAACAACATTGAAGTTTCCTGTGTTTTTTCACATGAAAACATAATACAGCCATTATCAAAAGTTATATCGATTTTTTACTGAACTTGATTTTTTTTCAGTCTAAGAATGTTTTGCCAGTATTTTCAAATTCACCACTTTCAACCCCTACCGAAGATGAAAGTGAACCTGAAATTTTAAAAAATTAAGGGTGTCGAGTGAAATGTCATTTGAAAATTGAGATGCTCACTCACTACTTAGTTCATAAAATGTTCAAAATAATGACCGTTTTGTTCGACATTTTCTTGCACATTCCAATGCATTGTCGAAGTAACTTAACGATACTCGAATGAATCAATAATTTTGTATGCAAACCTTCTGCCTTCTGCCTTAAAAAAATTTGATCTGAATCAACACTTTTTTTAGATGTAGTTTGTGAAAAAAACTATGAAACACTGGTATGAAAGTCATTTATGTTGAAACATATAACAGGGGAAAAATAAATTATGAATTCTATAAATTTTATGCTTTAGGCTTTCGAATTAGCCATTCACAAAGTCATCATTTTACAACACAGGCACAACATCGTATCAGTTATGGATCAAGATTGAATTGGGTTTTTCGCACAGATAATCCCTCATTTACATCCACGTCCATCTACTATATTCATAGTAAAATCTCGAATTCAGTTTCTTCTTGATATTTTGGAAGCGATGTTATTTTCAACGCTGTGTGAACTTTTACATCACTAAATTTTTTGAACTATGGTCCTCTGAATCGAAATTTTCACATCGATATTAATACATTAACTATATTATGTTTATGTTTCATTCTGGATATCTAATGGTTTGACGTCAGAGAAACAATTAATTTCTCGTTTCAAAAAATTATTTCATCAGGATTAATATTTCCAAAGAAAAACAGAGTAATTCGACATTATTATTCAAAGCTGTATATCAATAATTGTTCAATTACGCGATACGAAATTATTGCTGAAATTGTTCCTTCGGTCAAGCGAACTTTCCAAGCCAATCTAAACTAAACTTCCCAAACCAGAGTAAATAATTGAAAGCCAATTCCCGCCTGCTATTCCAAAAACCCATGGTTGCTTTGTTCGAATGTTAAATTAATCACTAACTTCGAAACAAGTTCATATCGTGGGGTACGGAAAATTCCCCGATATCATCGCGGTGATATTATTCCAATCCCGTCGAGTTACTGTTCGACTAGTATTGTGGTGACGATCCCAGCTTATCGAGTGATATCCTCTGTCAGAATTGTGTACAAAGAAAACATGACTTATATGTTTGGGAAAGAAAGTTTTTGGCTTTCTACTACTCCATCTGATACAAAAAAATGGATGAGAGAATCTTCCAAAGGAAGGAAGGAAGTAATCAATTCGAAAATAAGTAACGCTATACATGGATGTGCAGATCATGCAA
>WOGO01002940.1:0-15030 GCA_015342085.1 Leptinotarsa defecta | reverse complement strand
TCAGTGCAAGATAGTGACCATCATCGACCTAAATTCAATGATATTCCATAATTGAAAATCGGAATTCTTTCAGAGTATTTCATTCCTCTTCCTAAGTTGGAGCGAAACAACAAAATGTCACTCCATCCACTGGACGAGGTACTAACCAACTGCATATCCGTAATTTGTCTTATTCCTCGCTCCAACTTAGGAAGAGGAATGAAATACTCTGAAATAATTCCGATTTTCAATTATGGAATATCATTGACTTTAGGTCGATGATGGTCACTATCCTGCACTGATGAGTGGCTAATGAGCGCGAAACCAGTCTGCAAGTGTGCCCGTTCCAAAATTGAAGGTCACCTCTTTCAGTTGTATTGCCAATTACATATGCAGGAAGATTCCTGCAGTGACGCCTGTCGGATGTAATCCAACGCCCTTCGTGGTATTAGCCAGGGGAGTAGTTGTTTTCTGACAGGCGTCAATCCATTTAACCTACTGTGTGGATATATTCGAGACTGCCTTGAATGTTTAAAGTTCATTTCTTCAGATAAATCCTTTAGATTTACATTTATGGGGTCATCTGAAGGCTATGGTTTATGAAACTCCTGTACTAGATGTAAATGAACGTGTCAGATAATCGATGACGTCTTCGTAAGAGAAGACGTCATCGACGGAAAACCTCATCGCCCTCACTCGAAATTTCGTCTTTAATCTCGAAATTTCAAGTTTTGAAGTCGTAATTTTCATGAAACAAATAATAAAAATATGTGGCCCTTTTGCGCTTCCTTATAATACTTAGAACACGACGCTAATTACCATAGAAGTCGTTGCCGTTGCTTATTTCAGATTTTAGAATTAGTATTTTATATTCAGAATTAGTTTAATAGGGCAAATTTTAAATCAATTTAAGAAAATAACTTGCAGATGACCCTTTTGATAAACGTTTCTAGCGTTTGTTGACCTTCAAATATTGAATAAAATAAATCCTTATACATAGAGAGTTGAGACAATTCACTAAAAAGTGAAGACCATCTATCTCCTTTTAGAAAGATGCCTAATAATTTGGCAAATTATAATGTGGATATAAAAGTATATAAAACAGCATTGCACTTTTAGTGTTAGTTTATTTTGTAAAGTTATTTTATAAATAGAAAATACCTGACTTTTTTTTAATATTTACATTATATTTATTGTAGCTGATATAGATATGAACCTAGAAATTGATGATGCTAGAGAGGATGTGGCCGACGACACAGTTGCGGATAATTTGATTTTCAAAGGTTTAGTAAGAGCAGATACTGATTCTCAAAAACTGGACGGAACAGATGCACAAGTAAGTCGCACTACAAAACCTAAACACCATCGAAGACATACAAAAAGATGGAAGAGGGCAGTAGACGAACTCAAACGGTCTTTAGAAGGTATTAAGATTTTCATTTTCCATATACGTTACATAAATTGGGATACTCATTTTTTCAAATGTCAAATCCTAGTTGACGACACTATAATGGGAAAAACTTTTCTGGATAATAATAACATGGAGTTATGAAAACTGATTTCGAAACAGTTTGCTAAAAATACATAGTACATTTGATATTTTAATTTTTCTCAAAAAATATTAATTTATTCATCAATTTCTATATTGTTCTCTTCAAAGTAGTTTCCCTCAGATATAATAATACACTTGTGCCAGCATTTTCCAATCCTCGAATCAATTCTGATATGCACTTTCTGGTATGTCCTTGAGCCCTCTCAGTGATTCTGTTTTTATCTCCTCAATCGTCGCAAAACGCCGTACTTTAATTTCATGATAATTGTTTTGGCGTGCTTTTTTTGTCTTGGCTCTTCTGGACTCTTCCATTGGTACGAGTGGACTTTGATTTCGATGTCATAACCATATACCAATGATTCGTCACCAGGTATGCCCCTTTTGAGCAAATCGGGATCGCCCTTGACGTCAGTCAACAATTCCTGAGCGATGCTCATGCGACGGTTTGTTTTTGTTAAAATTCAGCAATTTTGGAACGAATTTCGCTGCCACACGCTCCATGCCCAAAATTACCGAAAAAATTGCAAGGTATTACCTAATCGATATGCCGACATCCTCAGCAACTTCTCTAATAGTGATTTGTAGATTCTCCATAACAATTTTCTTCACTTTCTTCATATTTTCATAGGTTGTTGATGTGCTGGGGCGTCCAGGGGGAGCATTGTCTTACACATCTTCTCGACCTTCTGTGAAAAGGTTGTTCCCCTTGTGAATATGTTTCTGCCCAGAGTACAATCACCGTATACCACTGTCAACATTTCACGTGTTTTTATGCACTTAATTCTATTTTTTAAACAACATTCGATCTATTTTTTCGGTAGCAAAACACGCAAAACGCTTCAAACTTTTATGCCTTTCACCATCAAAATAAACACGCTCAACAGCTCTAACTATGAACATATGAGACGAGTGTACCAACATAAAAATCGCTAATCGAATATACGTAGCCCGTGAAATTTGAACATTTACCTTATTTTTCGAACAGACCTCGTGAACAATATATGAATGTTTATCACCCCAAAGGTCCGACTTATTACACCTCTCTTTTCATAGAAAAAATAATACACCTTTCTACTCACCAATCATTTTGGTGGAATTGGAGACACCCGTAAATTGTTATATCCATGCCGCTTGCTTGCGCGGTTATAAGGCACTTTGAGTATAGATAGTGAAAAGGTTCTATAGTGTCTGCTCTCATATCTAAACATTCCAGAGGAAAGTCGTTGGTAAAATTTGATTTCTTTATAATATATCTTCAAAGGTATCACTAAAATTCAGGAAACTTATATAGGGTGTTATGTAAATACGTGGCCAGAGTCAAAGGGGTGATTCTTTGAGTAATTCTAAGACGAAAAGTTTATATAAACGTAGGTCCGGTAATGATTTATTTTCAAAATACAGGGTGTCAAAATTTGTAATAGAAATAGTTTTTTTTTCTAAATATCTTTATAATCCTTCAGCCGATTCTGTTGAACTTTGGCAGTAGTATTTGGAGTAGTGAGGAACTAATTCAGCCCTAACTAGAATGAAATCATCATTTACAGTAACGTTCTGGAAGGCATCCTAACCAATATTTTTGACCAAAGAATGTGCATCGCTAATTTTCTACAATTTTTGTTTTTTTTCCGCATTAAGCAACTGACTACAACTATTTCATTGTCAGCATTTTTATCGAATCTTGCTTTGTTTTTAAGAAAAGAAAAATGAATCAGTTTGATTGAATATTCCTGGAACATCAAAATGAAAAATTAAAACGTCAACAACTGGGGTATACTCGAAATTTTTTCATGTAAACAGCTCATTCTTGTCTTACGAATTCTTATCAGAAGGAATGTAAGCAATAAAAAAATATGAATTATTAAAAACGTTATTATTCTTTTCCATGGACATGCAATGAAGTACTTTATACATTTTTCCCAAAAACAAAGCAAAATTCAACAGAAATGCTAGATATAAAGAAGTTGTGGTTTCAGTTGCTCAATGAGAAAATAAAAAATACGAAAATTTCAAAAAATCACAGGCGCACATTTTTTTGGTCAAAAATACTGGTTCCAATGTAGTTGGGGCTAAATCAGCCCCTCACTACCCCGATTATCACCGCCAAACTTCAGCAAAATTGGCTTATAGATTATTAGGATATTTAGAAAAAAACTACTTGTATTGTGACACCTTGCATCTTCAAAATGAAGCATTGCCGGATCTATGTTTATATGAACAATTCTTCTTAGAATTACTCCTTCACCTCTTCGAGTTTGACCATGTACTTACATTACACCCTGTATATATTTTTCTTTGAACTTCGAACAAGAGTATCTTCTTTTGTGGAGAATTTTAAACGTTGTGATAATCTTGGTAGACTAGGTACGTGTGGTATGAGAAGAGATAAATACTAGAATGTTACCGATGAGTGTCCACTGTGAGATCACTTCAATGTAGATTTTAACTGACCTATGAAAATTGTCTATAAACTTGGAGTTCTCTATTCTCATATATTTTATCTCAACCAGGACCCTCGTGTTGTTTCGGTGTAGTTCAGTTTTTTTTAGTCAAAATTAGGTTTCTCAGTGAATCTTATTGACATCATCATGTAAATTCCATCAGAAGAATATTCCCGAGAAGGAATGGCATCCGCCCCCAGGGAAAAGCAACCCCTGGTCCAAATTGGTACTGTTTCTCAATATTTTATTTTACCTTCAATGATTGAACCTAAAAATTTGCCCATTTCAATTCAAACAAGATTTCTTGGCTCTGATTTAATCAAATAAGTGAATCAATGTCATTTCCGTGTCATCGATGAGTAGATCAAACTCATTCCGTGACATTAAGTCGTAATTTTATGAATGAATTGTGTGTTTTTTCTTATGATGTTATCCAGATTTGGTACTGAACAGCTGATAAGGCAAGTGTCTTACGGCGAAAGATCGGATGTCTACCAGTGAGGAAGTGAAATTTCATTTGCAATATTGTATAGGAATCCTGTGAATGATATCTGATTCAATTCCATAACGAATGTTTGGAATATAAACTGAATAGAGAAAGTTTTTTATATAATTCACTGTTCATATAAAATTATTTGTTTCGTATTTTCCTTTCGTGTAATTCAATGTTTATATGAAAGTAACTGTTTTGAATAATCTTTTTTTTTCAGTGTGTGCCTGAAAGTTACTTCTTTGCATGATCTACACATCTGTGTATAGAATTATTTTTTCAAATTGATTGCTTCCTTCCTTTTTTTGGAAGATTCCCATATTTTTTGAATCAAGATGGAGTCGTAGAAGGCCAAAAATTGAACTATATCTATTAATTGATGATGCTTGTTTAATTCTGAACTATGATATATTTTCAATTGCTTTTTTTTTATTTCAGTAGAGGAAATTTTCTTGTTTGTATTTTTCCAGGAACTGAAAGTCGACCGAAAAGGAGCATATCCCCTCTGGATTCCAAAATCAAACATGGAGGAAACGCGATGAATTTTACAGATGATATAAATTTAGAGAGCGACAGTGTTTCCAGTTTCGAAACAGACCTCCTTAAATGCTACGACAGTAAAATCTTGCTTTCACGAGGATTCGTGCCCAGTCGACTATGCAATTCCATGGATTATTTGGATCAGAGCAATCACATGGTGACAGAACATACGGTGGTATCGGACGGATACTATTACTATATTTTCTACTCGGACAATGATTTTGTCAAGAACGATATACACGCGGTTTTCAATATATACAAACCCACATATGGATTTGCGAATGCTAGTAGTGGTCATGAATGTTTGAATCAGACTCAATGCGAATTTCCCATTAATTTCTTTTCTGATGGGACAGTGATAGTAGAAGTGCCTACACGTGATGGAATCGAACATGAGGCTGACGACATTACTCTGCTCACCAGTACTTGTAAGCCAAGAATGGGCGTGTACATGATTTTTCCTGTTCTAGTATTGCTTTCAATACTGATGTGTGCTTTCTTGTGAATTATCAAAGGTGCTTACGTTACGGGTAGTGGAGACGGAGTACTGTTGCATTTTATACGTACCACTTTGACATGCATATTCTTCAGGCGCGTATCCACTTGTTACAGATGGCCCATAAAGTAACCGCTAACTCGTTACGTTACGGCTAGTGGAAACGGAGTACTGTTGCATTTTTATCCGTACCACCTTAACACGTGTAGCCGTAAAGGCCGAAGCACCATTTGTTTGTTTTTAGCCGTCGCATCAAAGGATTGTTAGTTACGTACGGCGACAAGCAGGACGAGTATATATGTATCACACATCTTTGTCTGTCTTATGCAGCGTTGTCATCTTGCAACGAGCTGGTGTTACCTTACGGCCCATTAACCCACATGGATATGCGCCTGCAAATCGAACCACTTTTGCATGCGACTGCGTACCTCGTTCGGTGGTAACGTTACGAAATGATTGATACCGCCAAAACTACGGTGTTACGTTTCGGCCCATTGGATCATATGGATTTCCCAGAACTGGTAACTCTGGATGACGTGATCTCATGTTAAAACACTTTCTATTTTGTGAATTTCTACAGATTCCAGTGATCTTATGAGAACTACTTCAACACATCATTACTGAAACCGATTTGTACACTATATTCTGAAACTGAAATTCATTCATGGCAGATAATCTATATGGAGTTTGAAGTAATCTGAAAAAATTGCACACAAAATAGCTTGCTTCTCACTTTACTTTCTGAATATCTCCAGCAAAATTTGATATGATATATGTATGAGTGATAGAAGTGATTTCTAGAAGTTGAATTCAAGAATTCAACCAATTTTGACCAAAAGTGTAACATTTTTACGGTTTTTGAAAAATTATAATCACTCATATTATTTCTCTTCTGAAAATATTCATTTTTATAAGTAGCAACTTTCTATTAATGATGAAAATAATCTAAGTTAATGAATAAATGTAATTCAAATTTTTTTCAAATTTGATGTTAAAAGACCATAGTACAAATTATTCTTATCAAATACAGATCGATTCATTCAACTACTGAACTCTTTTTCTTGTGTTCCCGACTATAATTCCTACAGTATTTTCGCATATGATATGTAATGGGGATGTTGACTATTTTTGATTTAAAAGATTGATTTTAAAGAGTTCAAAATCAGTTATATTTTTTTAATTTAATAAAAATAACTCTATAATTGTTAAATAATAAAAATCGTAATTCACGTTAATAAAACAATAAAAATACTCGTAAAATTTAGGCGCTTACTTATAGTAAAATTGTGATAACGAACACGTAATGAAAATTTATATTAACACTTAGATGAATAATCATTTGAACAAAACATCAAACTGATAGATATTGATTATGTTGAATGAAAAAGCATACAAGATTTCAAAAAATACAGGTTTCATTTAAAATCAGGGTAATTTCTAAGTTGATTTTGTATGTAGGTATTGTCGCTGATAGAAAATTTGAAAGAAAAACTACCTACTCTCTATCATTAGGTTATGATCTATGTTTGATGCTGTAAAGTCAAATCATAATTTAATTCTATTTATTTTTGATTGATGATTGGTGTACATTAGAAATATCGTATTCGTGTATCAGTTCCGAGGCATTTGCACCCCTTGCCGCATCCCTTGACTTGGTTCACCACTGCTAATAAAGTCCAAATATTAATTTTTTCTAAATAACTAACTTATACTTCACAAATCATATACTTTAAATTCCGTTTCAAGTTTCGCTATCGCTTTCCAATACATGTCACATGGGCGCTATGACGTCATGTATTCCCAAACTCTGGTAAACTGCTAAGAAGAGAAAAAGTTTTTAATAATTTTTTAACAAAAGATAAGTTTGGTGCGGTGCCTCAGTGTACAAATACTACGATTAACAACCACCTGAATAGTTATTTACCTACGTTCCACATAAGGAAAATAATATTTAAAATTGATTTTTATTCCTCAGAGATCCGTCATACACGTTACAGCGTGGCCTGTACTTGATATATTTCTGCTCAGTATAGAGATAAAAGATAGTATAAAGATATCATCTTCATACTATGATTTCTGTGAGGATCATTTTGATGCACCTACTAATAATTTGTACTTGCTTTATTTCAGATAGTAATAATAGTATTTCATTATAAGTCACCCATATATCAAAGTGAGGGTGAGAGTGGGCATCCATGATACTTGATATAAAAATTATTATAAAAATAAAAATTATAAAATTAAATTTAATTTTTAATTTTGAACTAAATAGCATCCCATCTGCTAGTAGAATAAAAACAATAGATATATGTTTTAATAATATTTTCACATGAAAATTTCAATACCTTTACATGAATAAAGACCATAAGTATTTTAGAAAAACTGAGTAAAAATAAAATTTAATATTCTTTGAGCAACATTTACTAAATTTTTATACGTTGTTTGTTACAGTTAAAAATATGTTTGTTTTTATGTTGTTAAGAAAAGTCTGTGATCTATAATTTTAAGCAGCATCTACATGTATTAAATGAAATATATAGTTTTATGAAAAATATTGGATATTTTTCTCATCAATTCCTTTCAGAAAAAAATCACAGAAATGCCAAAAAAAATTTATTTGACTATGTTTTTAATGATTTCATTCTCAATTCAATATGAAGTTCATTTTTTCAAAATTTTTGCAATGGTACAATATCACAATTAATACTTTTGAAATCTGTCAGAAATCTAAAGATTCAAAATTTACCCACAACATACCTGAAAAAAATTAAATCTGAACCTCAGTAAACAATTGAAATCGTTTCGTTTCCCTTTTCAAAAAAAATAGATTTTACACAAATATTTTTCGTTTATTTAATTCACGACTGTTTGCCACTGTTTTGATATGCTTTCTCTCTGCTATCGCTTGCCAAAAAAAAATGACTTCACATGCCTGTTGGGTAATTTTAATTTTACATGGTGTTCATTGACTTTCAATAGTCTGGGTCACAAGAACCTTTTTTGGTAACTTCTGGCCAAAGGCACCAAAAATGATGATTCAGGGTTCAGTCAAATGTATTGAAATATATATTTGAAAGTTTTTTTGGGGGGATTTTTATCAGTGATGATTATTATGATTTTTAAAAACAAAAACGTTTTCAAAAAAAATTTTTAATTGCTCAAAAACGCATTCGTTGATCAGCAATTTTTTTGCTACTAAATATGAATGAATATCAAGGAACGATTTTTTTTTCAAAATCATAATTTCAATTTCTCTTTAATATTCTGAAAAAAAACTTTTTTTCAATTCATATTTTCTTCATTTATTTGATAAACAATTTGTTTTCAACAAATTAATTTTTAGGATACTTTTTTTTAAATACTACAAAAAAAACAACAATCTGTCACTTTTTGTGTAAAACATTTTTCTCCATTTTTCACTATATCTATATCCTTCCATGCCTCGCTCTGAGTTTCGGAGTTTCCAGAAAACCCTGTTACGAATATACTGGTTCCTTATATGAATATGTCTTTCCTCCATCTGGAGTGGAGAGAAAAGAAATAACAGTATCTGGAATGTCAGAAAAATCCAAATCATGAACTGTACGTAGGTGTAATATTGAGGTTATTATGCCAGGTTTGTAAAGCAATATATCCAAAACTTCGGTTATACACCAGAAATATTAGGGGTTTCACCTCGGAATCAGAGATAGCTATAAACTTGTATATATTTTTATATTGACACCCTCAAACGTACGTATTTATCAATAATTCATAAACTTTATACGGCGTGTTTTTAATCGGGACTACAGGTTGACCTCGTACGATACTATGAATAGTTAAAACACTGCGCGCTCTGCCCTCTGTCTCGAAATGGTTCAAGATATAAAAAAAGTTGAATAGAATTAAATCTTTCTACAATATTTAGATTGTATACAAATAGCATGAAACCCATAGAAAACGAGATATTTGCAATAAATGTGTGAAAAATCGATTTTTTTGATCTTTCACCTTGGAATATGTGTAATCGCGGACATCCACGATAAGTAGGTTTTTGAGACAAAATTTAGGGAGCCAAAATAAAGGTTTATACAATTTCATAGCTGACTATCTCCCATTCCGAGATATTTGCCCTCATTTGACTAATATTCCTGGACTATTATGCGTGTATATAAGAGATAGGTAACAGCTTCATTTCAAATACAAACCTCTACAGTGCCGTCCACAGGTGGGGCAGATGAACAAGATTTTCCTGGGTGATAGAGTTAAAGGTGTCACATCCAAAGGTATTTTTTTAAGGTTTCATTATATCTTTTTATTGACGTTATGGGCCATTTACATATCAGAAGACATATACAACAAACTAACAGTGGCCCAAAAAATGTTACACGTTCAAGGCATTTTTCTCTAATTCCAACTTTTCTCTTTGAAAAGAAATAAGAATGATCTTCAAGCTTCAAAGAAGAGTATCACTTCACATCAACAGATATACGTTTAGTAAAATCCTAATTTGTGAACAAGCTGAAAAATGTATGTCCGTTTATTCTTTAGATTCACATAAATGCACGAACTACGAAAAGAATTAAAACTGCGTGTTAGGTACTTGTATAGTACCTAACACATAGGCAAAATTTATGAATACGACAAGTTATTGACTAACTGGACTTTCCAGTAGATTGATTATATTACGCAGTATTTTTTCAGGTCAACTTTTCAGTTTGCCCTTTACTACACTTCAGCAGATTTTCTATGGGTTTATCCAGTTTGTAGAAGGTTATTAACACAAAAAAACAGCATGAAATAATGACAGCTAGATGTTAATTTGAGTTTTATCGCTGTTGGGAATAAGCATTTTATCGTTGTAAAAATCTGTTTTGCGGGCCCAGCCAGAGGCGGCGTAAGGCATGGGCCACCGCCCACGGCCTTGCGGTGCAAAGAGCCTCGCGTCTCAAAGCCGAAAATAATTGAAGAAAAAGTATGGGAAATCCAAATTTTCCACTCATCAGCGCACGATAGCATGTGAAAGAAAACTTCGTGAGTATATATCTTTTTCTGAAAAATTTCTGATCTTCATCGTCTCTGATCATTCGTTTTTATTTAGTCTGGCAACATTACTTGGCGTTACGCTGCTATCTCGGGGAATACCCGGTCAGAGACCTCGGGACTTCTCGTTACTAAAAAGCCATTCAAAGTATCGCATGCAGAAGCAGTCTCGCTTCATGTTCCAATATTATAATTTCTGAAAGTATTTGATCTGAGAATAAATACTACTGTTACATAGTTTTGAAACGATAACACCTGTTTAACGCGTAGAAATTCGAAATAATAAAATCTGTTTTATTTTATTTATCAAGAATAAGGTGACAAGTTTCAATTGAAAGGGAATATTTTTAGGAAAGATAAATTTTTCTGTATCAAGATGGAGTCTTAGACAGCCAAAACCTTTATCTTTCCCAAAAAGGTAATAAGTATTTACTATACTTACACTCATATATTTTATAGTTTTCTTTATTAAATATTACATGATTGAAAATTATGACTATTATTTGTTTCATACCTTAGATTTATTGCGCTAGAATCCACCTTTTTTTCATTATGCGTGTTATATTGTACCAGTCTTAAACATTTTATGCTAGTGAAATGCTGAAGTAGATAATATACAAAGTAATATTATTATGTATTACCACCTACCAATGTTATTATTATCTCGTTTACAGATTACGAATACAATATTGTTGCATTCTTCATAATTCATTAATTATGTCGGGCTTAGGCACTGAGAGAGATAAAAATAAAGGGAGAACATAGGAATCTGGTTCAGCAAAAAGAAAAAGAAAATTTTGGTTTCTTCAATTAAAGTAAAAATTCAAAAAATAATTGTATAATAATTCATCACATTAATTCTACTGAAAGCCTTGATGAGCAAAATTGTATATTAAAGTTAGGATAAGACTTAGAAATATCATCTGCAATATTTATAAGTGATACAAGTTAATTTTTTCAATTTCCAAAAAATTAATTACATAAATATCATTTTACGTGAAAATTTGCATAATTGAATTTGCACTGCAGATTCGTTATCATAATGTTATCGCATTACAAAATTTTTGGAAAAGGAGACTCATATGTCTGACATGGTATATCTTTTTCCGGTGTTGAATTAATGCGCAATCTAAAAAAATGTGGCATCATAATAGTACAGGAGCCGGTAAGAGATCGACTTACAGCCAGCTGATAACCATATGAGACATATTTTTTTAAAATGTTAATATTTAATAAATACGCCTATGTTAGCTTGCATATCGCAAGTCTTTCCTGACTTTTTTTTAATTAATAATTTTAATAATTTGTTCTTCATCACCTTCACTCTATTGATAACCAACTAAATTCAATGCATAGGTAGGCTAGCCTAGTTATTTCCGGTCATGGCTACCTGGCAAGCAGGTCTGAATAGGTAAATCAATTTAGGTAACAACACCGATACCAATCGAAATCGGTATCAAAATAAAGATTATTTATTAACAAAAATAATGGTATAGGCTTGCCTGCAAAAAATCGGCCATAGAATAGTATTGCTGCTAAACTTTAAAGTTTTAAAATCGGAACAATTAAATACGTGCGAGAGAGAGAGAGAGAGAGAGAGAGAGAGTTAGAGCGTCCGAAGTCCGTGCGATAGAAGAAGATACAACTCAACGAGACGTGTCTGTTGGATGCATCCGAGTGCGCATGCTCTTTCACGTGCGATTAAGCCCAACAGATACTTTTATTTACTCATTGTCGAAAACCATTTTGAGACAACACGTGTTCCATCTTATTGTTGATTGTGCTGTGAAAACATGAGTGAGAAGTGCTTTTTATACGATTCTGAAAAATCAGTTATTGATTTTGACGATCAGTCTTTTGGAGTGTGTTCTCTAAAATTGGCTTTTCGCAAAAAAAACGGAACTTCAAGTATGGAGGTATTGAGCTTACCAAAGAATCTTTGGATTTTGTAGGTTATCACTCCACGTGTTACAAAAAATTTACTTAGACAATTTGATAATTTTGTCACAAATCATGAAGTAAGACTATTTGTAGAAATCAATGAACAGCTTTTGTGTGGTAATGTTTTTTCGTAAAAAAATGTATACGAAGAACAAATACTGCTATCTAAAGTTCTAAATATTTTAGTTTTTAATTATAAATGTCTTTTTATTATAATTACGTTCATTATTGCAAATTTAAAAAAAGTATTTATTTTTGAATGTCATTTTCATAAAAGATATAATAATTATTTAATGAACTGAATATTGATTGAAATTTTAATTATATAACAATATATTTTTAAAACATCAATAAATTATACGATATAGAACTGACCGATACTTGAGGAAAATCCATTATAACGTATTCAGAAAACACACTTCAACGTCAGATCTTCAGTCAGAGTTTACGAAACCGCAACACGTGTTTGACTATAACGAAACACGTGTCCCGTTTTTTAAATTTACATTAAAGTGTGAGATTGTGAAGCCCGAAGATGCTATCGTTTTGCGAAACACGTGTCGCGGTTTTGTGAACTCTCAAGTGGAAATCTAACATTTGAGTGTGTTTTTTGAATACGTAATCAATAAATCATATTTTCAATGTCTAAAATTTGATTCTTCTTCTGAATTCAACGTTTTAAATGAAATATTCAGATGCTTCCAACGACCTCAATAACTGGACATTCTGGCGAACATGCACATGGAAAGATAACAGTTTCTGAAGATGGATGAAAATGACACAGAAAATCTTTCAATTTCTGAGGATTCGAACTAGGTGATAATTTTTTATATTAAATAACTGTTTTGAATATTTCAGTAAAATACTACTGGTATAAAAAGGGTAATGAATATTTATTGCATTCTTGTACATCTTTAAAAATTCATAGAAAATAAGAAAATTTTGTATTTCTTTCAGATCTCGTCAACCTCAACACTAATATCTGTGTATTTCGCAACAGTAAACAAAGCAGATCAGGAAAAAAATTTCAATGTGACTGTTCCACAGAGTAATTAGCTCGTAGAAAAATTGTAAAAAAGATCAACTGCTATAAATGATCGCGAGGTTCTTTCACAACTTCAACATCAACGCATTGCTTAGCATAAGCCCTGTAATGCTTCTTCCTCACCAAAGAAAAACAAAGTCTTGATGGTCATTCCAATTCTACACTGATAAAAATGCTTCTGCCGATACAAGCGTCTATTTGATCACCGCCCAAGTTAGCGAGAAATTACTTCTGCTTGTGATCTCACATTCCAGGCAGAATATTAGATACCTTGTAATTCTACCACGATAAGAAATGTGCAATTTCTCATTTTGAGTGTACTTTTGTGATGAAATAAAACTTAATAGGTTAAATTTGCGATATAAATATCCATCGTGATATTACTTCTATAATAATTTTACAATGAAATTTTACCCTTCATCTTGATTTTACAGGGGGATTTCATACTCAAACATAATTTAACATTACAATTTTTCATTTAACGGTTATCTTAACTTCAGATATTCCGTTGTAAGTAAGATTGTTGAATTTAATCGTGTAACTTTTATATATTTCAGAGTCCATTTTTATCTCGCAACTTTGGTAAATACCTTGAAATGAAACTGTACAAAATAGACAATTTTCATTTTTTTATATCCAATAAAATATTGTAAAATAAAAACATGAACTCTTGATATCAACATTTCTTCCTTACCATATTTCATCCTCAAACATTGGTGGTGTTATCCTGTAAGAGAAATGAAAGATCATCATATAAACAATAAGTTCGAAAATCTGAAAAAAATTATTTTCGATACATTCCATAATTCTAGTTCGTATTAACTCAAAAAATTGAACAATGAGTCCGAACACTGTATACTTTCCGTCAGTGAAAAATTGAAAAAATACACGAACACGGCAGACAAAATTTTTGCAAAATGATATTTTTCCGTACTGATAATTTCCTTTAAACTTTAAAGCAACAAAAAAAAAACGTTGAATTCGCTTCCAGGACCCCAGTTTACTACTCTCTATAAAAATCTCTCAAAATCCAATTTTTCGTGAATGACAATCCTCAGAAGTCTAAACTTGTGCGAGCTGAGAATCAACTGGGTAAAAGTTGATTCCTACCACGAGGTAGACGATGAAGTTCTTTTTAATTCGAATTGGGAAAGATACATTTAAAAAAAATTCCCCCACAGAACTCTATGCAGGCACTTTTCATTTTACAATACCTACTGACAGTTCTACTCTTTGGAGTTATTCAATCATCAATACAGAAATGAATACTAATGCAAAATGTTTATTTCCCATCGGTATTTATTTTTAAAATGTATCATATTTACGGCAGCACTGATGGTTTGTTAGGTATCCAAAAAGGAATAACCCATAATCTTTTGTATTTGGTTAGATTATGACGATGACTGTCCAATGAAAGTGCCATATAGATCAGAAAGGAGCTTATTTATGGAAAATAATCACAACTATAACTCCATTTCACTGAACATCCGGAATAGCATAATTTCAAAGACATATATATATATATAT
>WOGO01002939.1:0-15030 GCA_015342085.1 Leptinotarsa defecta | reverse complement strand
GTCTCGAGACCTTACTTCGTATTACAGAGCCCGGTATACAGATGTTTCCCACTTAGTATCGGTCCTCTTCACCAAAACGTCTAAAAATGGCAATTCGTTGTGGATTTCCTTCTCCATTGTGAAAGTGATGGAAGGTCTCATGCTGTTGATGTGTTTCAGGAAGGCGTCTAGTTCAGTTTTCCCATGGTTCCATATTATGAAGGTGTCGTCAACGTATCTCAATCAGACTCGGGGTTTCTTGTGGGGTTTTTCAATGGCCAGAGTTTCAAACCACTCCATATATATGTTGGCTATGACTGGTGAAAGTGGTGATCCTATGGGCAGTCCCTCATCTTGTGTAAAGAATTCGTCCTTCAGTTGGAAATAACAGTTTCGTACACATCATCCTAGTAATTCCATAATTATTTCTAAAGGTAGATTCGTTCTCTCTTTCAGGTTCCCGTCTTCGGATATTTTTCTCTGTATCATTGGGAGTGCTTCTTCGACCGGACCTCAATTGACCTCAATTGACCCTAGTAGTTCGACAAAATGCCTTGAATTCTTCACAAAAGACGATGCTCTTCCTTGTATTGGTTGAATTAAGGTAAGTAAAAATCTAGACAAGTTTTGAGTAGCCGGAACGTCTTTCTTGTGGATTTTGGGTACTCCATACAAGCGAGGGGGCTTACTGTGGTGCGGTGTTAGCCATGATCTTTCCTTGTCCGAAAAATAGACTTGGTGTTTTTCAAAATCTGATACAACTTCCTTTCGATTGATGCAGTAGGGTCCCGAACGATCTTTGTGCATCGTCCCTTCTGAAGAACCTCTTCGATCTTCTGTTCATAGTATACCGAAGAATGCGCTGGTCAGGCCCTATCCACCGAAGCCCTGATACATTCGGGAGGGCACGCCAGCATTATCAATCAATGACCACTCCCCACAACCATGGGATAAATGATCATTGGGTCCGAGAATCATGTGCCTTGCGCAAGCGCAGTGAGCCAAGAATGACAGCCTTCTGCATCTGTACGGCTGAGATTTCTACCTTAGTGCGGCAAGCCGGTATGATTTTGAGATTCGAGAGTAGAGAGAACATCATTCCACCAAGAACTCCAATAATCAGAACAACCATCTTGACAGAGTGGTCTGGATAGAGTCTGTGGAGTTCGAAGAGAAAATCTCGATCTTTTATTAATTTTTCCTCCTCTTTTCTGACGATATTCGTCTCGCCAGGAGCTGAACACTCCATGACAAATGTCGCCTTGCTTTGATGGACGAGAAGGACTACATCAGGCTTATTAGCTTGTGGGGGTGGGGAACGAATTCGGCACTTCTCGTTCCCGACAACGGATGCAATATCCCCCGGAGCGTAGGGCAACACCGTTGTCTCGTCAATACCGTGAAAGTGCCGTAGATGGTAATATAGCACTCTTAGGGCCTCGCTATGTCGATGAATATAGGCCGAGACCGCATATGCTGGACATGCTGATAGCAAGTGCATCAGTGTCTCGGGAGCCTCGCGGCAGGCCCTGCACCTTGTGTCAGGAACCTCTATACCCATCACGCGACTTCTGTAGACTAAGGTGTTGAAGACACTATCCTGGCAAACCATGATGAACCCCTCAGTTTTCGACTTCAGCCCACTCGACCTGAGGAAAACGAACGTCAGGCGCTTTGATAAGCTAAGGTGTTCAATGTTGCCCCATGCATTGGCCGATTCATTATTATTGTTATTATTATCAATGCGGGCTTTAAACGCTGTCCCATTTGACCTATATAAACCATCGGACCTGACCCATATGATAATTTATACCCTCCCGATTTTTCTGAAACATTTTTGTTATTCTTGATATAAAGATAAAGTTCAGAATATTTGGTCATTTTCTCCAATTTGGAAAAGTGAAATTCGTTATTGAGAATTAATAAAACCTAAAAAACTCTCAAATATCACCTATTTTTCCATATTTTTTCATGAGCCTCTAGCATTATTTTCAATGGATAATGAGAATTCATCACAATATTGCAAGTGCAAAGTATCCATTTCTCTCGAACCCACAAAAAGTTGGCAGAAGTGATTCACAAAGAGTATTTTTTGTAAAAATGTCTTGACAATCAGTAAGAAACTGAATTTCATGAGAGAAAAACAACAAATCAGGTTATTCTCGGCTTGTTGTATTGTAATATCAGGTTAGTTATGCAATATGCGATATATTTACTACCTGAACTAACGTTTCTGAATTAACTCGCATCAAACTGACGAAGTGAGAAACAGTTCGCATCTTGAGGCGTTCTTAAAGTTTTCAACACGATATTGCCATCATCTTCTCATTTTGAATGACAGTCCTTTTGTTTGGATTTTGAGACAAAATTATGGCGTGAATTTCATTGTGAATGCACACTTGAAGGTAGTTGGTGAAATGTGTATAATTTACTTCGGTTGGGCATGACGAGATAAGTATTTGCGGTGGAGTCAATTTGGAAAGAGGATGTATAATTTCATATCACGACTAACAGCCCGCGGTGGTTTGTAGGGTGTAAACGAGATTGGAAAAGAGATATATTAAAAATATATATTATTTGAGTGACACAAAATTACAGTTATTATATTCAGACTGTAATGTATGTATAGGTATGTATTATATTTTAGATTATCAATGATTATCAAGAAAATTTTTACTCTGTAACGTTTTTCTTGTCACTGTACAAATCGGAGTCATATAATTGTAACTCTATACTTTTTTTTAACAAGGGAATTATTATTAATGTTATTACTATTATTATTATTTTTTTAACCGTAGTTTGCGCTGGTCTGGCAAAGAATGACAGCCTTCTGCATCTGTACGGCTAATATTTCTGCCTCAGTGTGGCAAGCCGGTATGACTGCGGAGTTCGAAGGGAAAATCTCGATATTTTATCCGTCTTACCTGCTATTTTCGAAAGATATTCGTGTCGCCAGGAGCTGAAAACTCCCTGATGAATATCTTCTTGCTCTGGTAGTCGAGAAGGACATCAGGCTTATTAGCTTGTGAGAGCCTGAGGGAGGAGAACGAATAATTCCAATAAATTCGGCACTTCTCTTTCCCCACAACGGATTCAATAATTCACGGAGCGTAGGGAAAACCGGTGTCTCGTCAATACCGTGAGTCTGTTGTAGTCGGTAATATAGCACTCTTAGGGCCGCGTTATGTCGATGGATATATGCTGAGACCGCATATTATGCTAGAAATTCATTAGGGTCTCGGCCGACTCGCGGCAGGCCCTGCACCTTGTGTCAGGAACCTCTATACCCATCACGCGACTTCTGTAGACTGAGGTGTTGAAGACATTATCCTGGCAAGCCATGATGAACCCCTCAGTTTTTGACTTCAGCCCAGTCGACCTGAGGAAAGCGAAAATCAGGTGCTTTGATGAGCCAAGGTCTCCAATGTTATTGATGAAGATCCCATGCATTGGCCTATCCTTGTATTTCCGCAGAAGTGAGGTTACTTCTGCGGCTTTTATATGAGCTTTTGGCAGAACGGGTTCCAACTCGGTGACAGAATTGTGATCACCTCATTCAGTTCATCAGCTGCTCGGGCAGCTGCTCTAAAGAGAAATGCTCCAATTCCTGATCTCTCATGGTCGCGAACCACGCAGAGAAGGAGATCCAAACTCCTGATGACTTTACAGGCTATATTCAGTACCGTTCTGTCATGTAGACACTCCAAACTCAAAAGTCCAGGGCCTCCCTGTTGTTGGGAGAAGTACAACCGTGGAACGGACGATTTGGGGTGCAAACTCCTATAAAGATGCATCATTTTTCGGGTCTTTACATCGAGTTGATACATCTTTTTCCAAGTACACTTCACTATTCCAAACGAGTAGGTTAAGATTGGAACGGCAAACATATTTGATGCAGTAACATCGTTTTCCCCGACAGTTCCAATGACCAGATCTGTCGAAGTTTATGCTGATACTACTATAATGCTAAAAGGTTATATTATGTAGGGTTTCTTGAAACCTTACCATGAATCTGTTTAATCTTGGACAGAGATTATAATATGACTTGCATGAATCCATTCGGCAACTAACAAACCACACTATATCATTTGTTGGATTCATATAAACCTCAGCACCATTCAAATTAACACTTAGGACGAACCTGCAAACTTCACGCTCCAGATTTATTACTTTTTTGATCTGTGTTTCATGACTTTAGTGTTCAGCTGTCCTCATCAACACTAACCCTGAATGTAACTGAGGATGACGACTTCTCTATCGAAAGTGCCATCTACGGTATTGAATGACAACTATGAGATTATGAAGGCTGTGACACTTATGAGATTTCTGAGATATCACTTTATTCTGAAACAATTTTGTTAAAACTGCAGAACATTCTTCCCACCGAATTCAACCCTCAAAGTTAATACTCTGTTGAGAGTTTTCGGCTTTCTGTCAAAGGTGATAATTACATAGGAATTTCTAAAACGAGCTTACGGCGTTCGAAATGATCATCAATAATTAAGGCCTTCCACCAGCCAGATTCAGCTCACCTTTTTGCTAACACGAAACGAGCCCCCACTAATGAAAATTTAAATATAGTACTGACCGAGCATTTTTCATGCTCTGATTGATAATGATGAATAATAATTGTTGTAAACGTAGATTGAGCTTCACTTATTTATGTACGGGATGTAGTTTCCATAGTTTTCTCATACGCTTTATTTATTTTTTCGTTCATTGTCATGGATGCAACCTTTTGTTTTCTTTTCATGAAGATACAAAAACACTATAGAAAAATTCTTGGAACGCTTTAGGAGTAGCATCCCAGTGATTTTATTAATTTCATAATATGGAAATTCTGAATGATATCTATCAATTATTATTCATTTCTATTTTTTATTACGAAACACTGTTTTATAGACCGAGAGGTATTAGAAGATTTTTTACAAGCTGATTTTTCAACGAATGTGTTTTATCAATCTTGCACGAAAATCACCATTTCGATGAACCAAAATACCCGCCGTGCTCCCTCAAACATGTGTCATTTTTCAAAATTCGTAAAGTTATTCCTTTCAAGCTGAAATTTGGTCTAGTAGTTGTTTTTTATAAAACATAATTGTTATAATAATTCCATGCCTATAGAATGGGTGATACACGTACAAGCAACGCTTTCTGTAAACCCTAGCGGACTTGAGCTACGTTCGGCTTCTTTCTTAGCATCACCTGCTTTTCTGTCATCAGTCGAAAGTGTTTCTGATCTTATCGATTCCATCATTCCTTCCATATTTAACAATATCAAAGACGTTTTTTATGCTGAAGGTGAATCACTTTGGCATGCCGCAACTAATATTGCTCCTCCTACAGATAAAATGAAAATACACAGTGATTGGGACCGACTTCTTCTGAACATTATAACTGATGAACTTCTGAAATCTACAAGTGTATACGATTAGGCTCATTTGAAGGCAGCAATGATAAAGGAATCGTGGGCTTGGCTGAATGCTTTACTGTTGCATTTCTTGGAACACTATTAGACGATACATCGTTTAGAATAGCAGTAGGACTTAGGATTGGTTCATCTATTTGTGTGCCTCATACTTGTGTTTGCGGTAGTATACTTGATGAGAAAGGTACACATGATTTGAGTTACAGGAGGAGTGCAGGGCGTACATCTCGACATCACCATGTGTACGACATATTGGAACGAGCTATGTTATCAGTGGATGTTCTTGTAATTCTGGAACCCTCACGTATCAGTCAAGATGATGGTAAACGACCAGAAGGTATGTCTCTCATACCATGAAAATACGGTAAACCTGTGGTTTGGGACTTCACTTGTGTTGACACGGTCGCGGCTTCCCATCTAGCCGATAGTTCGAAGTCTGCTGGAACCGCAGCATTGTCTGGTGAAAAATTGAAAAAAAAATACCAAAATCTTGGTAACAACTATCTGTTCCATCCTGTAGCGGTAGAAACTTTTGGTGTTTATGGCCCGGAGTTTCTGTTATTCGTTCATGAACTCGAAAGGAGAATAGACCAAGCAACGAAAGATTACCGTTCTACCTTTTTTTATATAGAAAGGATTAGTATTGCCATTCGCGGTGATGATGCTTCGGTCCTTGGAACTATTCCTTCTTCACAAAATTTGGATGAGATCATGTATTGCCCTAATTTCAGTACGGAACTGAAATGTCTTCGAAACAAACCGAGATATGTGGATGTTCATCAGTCTCCTATCAAGGCTAATTTACAGGTGATTGATCCACTTTCTTCTTTTTCAGTGCAGTCAATGAACTGCAGGTCATTCTTGCCCCCCAAATATGAGTTGCAGTCCTCGTAGATCTGGTTATCTTTCAATGGAAGAGCTTCATGAAGTGAGAGCCGAATCGATCCCTCTTCACTTGGAAGGATCGATCGCAGCTTGAAAAATGGTTCTCATGCAGATTATGTGGAACATGTTCTTCCTTACGAATTAGTAGAGAGTTGTCCTAAAAATTATGAGAAGAAAATGGGATAAGGTGATTTAGGAAACACTTGCTACATGATTAGCATTTCACAAGTGTGGTTTACGACGGAAAATTTCAAGAACGAGGTTTTAATAATGAACGAGAACGAGAATGATTCCTACTTATTTACCAAACTCAAACACCTGTTCATGCAGCTGCAGATCCGTAGGAATATATCATCTTCCCCTCCAACCGATTTCCTAGAATCTTTGAAGTCCACTAGATACTCGTTAGGACAACAAGAGGATTGGTCTGAATTCTTTATGAATACTCTTCGTGGACTAAACAATAGAAGAATCATTACTCCTGGCCGCTCTGGATTGAATGATTCCATACAGTCTAACTCGTCTTGTGTTTGTTAATCTTTTGCTGGAGAAATCCTCACTTGTTCACTTTGTAGTAAATGTTCAAGAGGTAGCAGAAACGTATGTGAATTTCTGTAACTTCATCTAGCGTTTCCTAATATGACTAATAACCAGTCCGTGCAAAGCGTATTTTTAAATCATCTGAAAATGGAATTTTTAACAGGTGATGATCGACTGTATTGCTCAACATGCGCCAAACTAACTGACTGTTATAAGTTATAATAGCTGAAGCACCAATCAATTCCTTAATAACATTTAAGATCTTCAAACAAGACTCAATATCTGACGGAAGCACCAAACTCTTCCGAAGGTTTGAAATAGATGGACACTTCAATCTAGCAGCAATCTATTATATTATTCATGCAGTGTTCACTGTGGTTCTGGCGTATAATTTGGTCATTATTATGCCTTGGTCAAAGACGAAACGGACTGGTTTAAGTTTGACGATAGTCGTGTCAAGAAGTGTTCTGGCAATATATTGAATTCATTGGAGCCTCTGAAGATACCCTACATTTCGTTTTATAGGCAAGAGAGGACATTAGCAGAGCAAGATCTTTAGATGATATAGTGCTGCAGGTTTTCCGGGTTTTCCTGCAGCTGAAAAAGTAAATGCGCCACTGGAATCAATGAAGTCGCCCCAGAGCGTCAACTAATTTTTATTGTTATTTTTGTATCATACTACTAATCAACTGAAGTTATATTTAATTAAGTAATTGTAAAATTTTATGAAACATATGAACAATTTCTCATGGTACGGCGCCAATTTCTTTCGAAAGCTGGACATGTGAGTGAAGTAAATGTCAAATTCCAAAGTTATATGTAGATACATTCTTGTTTAATAAAATAACGTGTTATGTCATATTATATTTCTAAGTACAATATGGCATATAGCGAAGCCGGATTTTGTTTTGTTAATATACCGATACATTGAAGAAATCGAGTGAAAGAAATTGTTTGACACCTCCGGATTTTCGAGCAATTTCAATTAATTATTCTGAAATTGCGTCTCGCGCAATACCGTTAAGAACATCATTTTTCTTTCACTTATTACGTATATGAACTCCCATAAAAGCGCCATACTGAAAGAAATTACTTCCCAAAATCTTCCACCGTCTCCCAGTCTATTAGCAATTCATCTTCTGTTGTTTTACCATTATATGTCGCAATTTCATATAAAGATTTCCTCATCGATAATATTTCGAGTAAAAAATAATTTCTGGAAATTGACAGAACGTAATCAAAACGATTACTGTAAAAATCATGTGTTTTGAAACTAGAATTTCGAAAAAAAATTCAATTGAAAAAAACATACACTTTTATTCAGTTCGAGATTTTTAGAAATTCATCTTGAATTGCTGATGATTTTTGTTGTTGAGTACATCGGATGGTAAATATTTTTGACATATATTCTCCGTGAGTGATAAATCAATTCAGGATACCATTCAAAGTTTTCTCATTTTAAATTGTCAGAATGCCTTGAACAAAAGTAAACAACTATTTTTTTTCGCTTCGTATATCTTTCAGATCCTATGACGTTCTCATGGATTTCCCCTTCGATTTCTATACATTATTCAACGTAATATAGATTACGAATTCCTGAAACTGAAATATCAGAGATATTTCTCGAAATTCTGAAAATAAATATCGTATATGCATGCAGAATCTGATTTAAGGACGTTAAAGAATTCAACAACCGAACAATCAGAATCCTCACGAAGGAGAATGGATAGAGAAAATGGTCAATAAAAAATAGAATGAGAAATGGAACGTGTTTATGTTCTTACGAAAGCTGAGACATTCATAGAAAGTACAATAATTTTTCAAATTTATGTTTTTGTTTCCCTTCAAAAATTATTGAAACATCATCTGTTATGAAAAGTTTCAGTGAAAAAATCTTCAATTCCGAAATATGATGACTTATATAATTGATTTAACATTACTAAAAGACTTACTGAAAGAAAATGAAGAATTTCTTCAATGATCATACATTTTTGTTGATAAGTATGCCTTCGATAGATATCTGTCAAATACTTTCACCACCTGGTGTTCCCCAGGGATCCATATTGTCCCCTCTCTTTATCGTATATCAACGACTTATTGGAAAAACCCAAGAATACTTTGCTGACGACAGCACACTTGTCTCGTCATTCCACAAGATTCCACCGGCAGCAGGAGGATCAAGGAGTGATTTCAATGCCATAAAAACCCAGGCATCGGTGTCAGGTAAGACAATTCCGCTTTCTGCTTCGATAAGTTTGTTGGGGGTTGAAATGGACACCAATATGTCTTGGTACAATGATGTCGCTGGAATTGCAAAGGCTGCTTCTCCTTCGGAACACTGTTCCGAACCAGAAAACTGTACACACCTCAGCAACAATTGATGCTTTATAGAGCTCAGAGCAGACCTTTTTTGGAGTATTGTTCTCATGTATGGAGTTCTGCCCCCAAACATACCCTAAAATTTATAGAAGACCCATCCGCCTGATTGGAGACGCAACCATAACATGCAACCTTGATAGTCTCGAACATCGAAGAAAGGTCGGAGATTTGTCTCTTTTTTATAGATACTTTCACAGAAGGTTTTCAAGTGACTTTGCACATTCGATTTCACCAAGAGCAACGCTACGGACTGTGGCTGCTCATTGTTTTGAGGTTTAACTCAATACACTTCGAACTTTACTGTTCAAGAACTCTTTCATCTGGAGAACTGCGTTAATGTGGAATAAACTTCCTGAGAATGTTTTTCCAAATGGATTTAATCTCCAGTGATTCAAATCCAATGTGAATCGCTACATTCACACAGGCACCGCTCTGAGAACGCCGTAAGGATTTTCCTGTAATGCTTGTGATTCATCCTAAATAAATGTACTAAGGAATTTGAAAATGAAGGATTATGATTTTTGAATGTTCAAATGTAAATTTCAGTGGCATTGTTGGTATATTTCGTCTTTCGGTTTAATTTTTTCAAAAACTACACCTCACGATTTGATCTTCACAAACTTCATTTGAAAAATATATTACAACGTATTTCTCTAGCATAGTAGTTTTTTCAAGAGATTTCAAATGGATGAAAGAATTGCGAAAACTGGAATACAGCAAGAGGGACAACACAAATATATACCTAAAGGTGATAGACACGGAATTATTTTATAGGTGTCATAATATAGAATTCAATATTTTAGATTTTGAGGTAAGAGAACGAGTTAATCAAATCATTCATAAAAAGAACTGCATTCAAAAGAAAAAAGTAAATTCACTAATAGAAAAGAAGCCACCTCTACCTATAAGAAACAAATTCACGAATCATAAATTTTGCGATAGAAAAAGGTTTCAAATATAACATTGGAAATAAAAATAGCACTAACAAGTTTGAAAGTTTGGGGATCGAAACAGAAATGGCATTAGGAGGGGCATTGATTAGCATTAATAACAAACACCAGGCGTTACATATCATAAAATCAGAATTTTTAAAAGGAGGTAGTTTTACGAATGAATTGAAGTAAATACGTAGTGAAATTAACGAAAATGATGTTATATTAACTAGAGGCAACACTGTGGTTGCTATTGACCGAATCAACTATTTCAACAAAACCCTTGATTTTAGGAAGCTTTGAAATGCTGAAACGTGATCCAATTAATTCTTTTTAAAGACAAGTGAAAGAGTTTTTGAAAAATTCAATCATACTTTCTACTGAAAGGAAAAATTTTCAAATTAACATTGATGAACCCCCAAATGACTACATTATATTCACTCATAAAACTGCACAAACAGACCAATTAGACCAAGTGGTTTCCTTTGTTACTGCACCATCAGTGAAATTATCAGAAAGGCTAATCAATATCATCTTGAACCATTGTAACTTCCAACCAAAATTCATATGACTTAATCAATAAAATAGAGAACATACCTCTATCAGGTACACATCTCTATACATATAGAGTTTATTTTGAAATTGATTGCTATCTTCCTACCTTTGGAAGTTCACCACATTATTTTTATAGAATATGGAAAAGGAGGAACCCAGAACCTTTTCTTGGCGTGAAATGGATAAAAGTGCTGTTTGTTAAACCTAGATTTTAATGTATTGTAATGCTTCTCAGTCTTGCGAACAATTCATTGTCTTACAAATTATTCCAATGTAGAATGATTCTGCATAACTTTTTATTCATTTATTCGTTTATTTATTCAAAGGCAAAGTCAATTCACAAAAACATTCGTTTGATGGTGGTTTCGTGGTGTATTTCATCAGTTCGAACTTCCATTGTCTAATATAATATTAATTGATTTGAAATCCCTGAAAGAAATTAAAAGGATTATTCGAAAAATAACAATTTCATCAAACAAAAAACTGAAATTACAAAAAAATAACATACAAGTATCAACCAAAAAAATTGAAACACAAGCTGAAAATTAAAAAATATTATTAGCAAGAAATGAAACTAGAAATCAAATGATTCTGTTAGGCCCAAGACTTTCAAGCTCATGTAGTATGTTGGAGTAGGAATTCAGTAAGTAAGATAGTGAGCAAATTTCATCATCCTCCTTTGTGAGGTCTTTCATATTAACTTGTTATCAGTCTGAAAACAATAACAAAAACCGAAGAATATAAACTATCACGGCCGAGGATGACTGTATGAAATCTTTTTCCGGGTTTTCTGGCCGTCATCTGCAGGTTTTTACTCCTGAAGTTTCGTCTACTGCTGCGGGTAGACATTTTCGAAGGCGAAGTGGTAACGGTCGCATCACCCAAGTTGGTGCTATGGTTCTTGTTCCTGTTGTATCCAACTCATTCAAAATAGAAATTAACTATTTTTCAACTGACCGTTGACCCTTGAAATTTGAGGTTTGGGTTCTACGCCGTTGGGGATGGCAGTGGAAAAAATTATAATAGGTGCAAAAAGTTTCCCGTGAAAATCGACTGGTCCCGGTCCGTATTAGGAATCCCTCGGTGAAAGGTAAGACCTCGTTAATCCTCAACTCGCACAAGTTTCGACTTCTGAGGGTTGTCATTTATAGGGGTGCGGCAGCCGATTAACGAAAAAACAGATTTTGAATAGATTTTCAATAGACGATATTGCTCAATGACTTGTCGGTTTCATAATATGTATATTCAAATGAAAAACGCCACCTCATCTAAAAAAAAATTCACCTTTAGAAATAGATTCACTATTGAACTGATATTTGCATGAGTAATCACAATCCATCCAAATGTAGTAAACCATCGTCTCATTGAAAAAAAAATTCAAATAGCCCTTGTCTTAAAATATTGCAGTCTGCACCAATTACTTTCACACAAAGACGCCATGACGAGGCCAAGATATGTAATCTTCTCATTGTGGTGGTTCTGACGAAGATGTATATAATACGGCCTTCAGGAGGAAATCCTGAATCTCAGTCAATTCACGCCGACAGAAGGATTCTTTTATTTTCTAAACTTTTCGAGTAATGGCCAGTGATTAATTCACGAAGCTCAAATGCGTCTTAGAGGCGATACGTCGAAAGAAAACAAATCGCAGGAATTAAACTTTTCCATTTCCGGTTTCTCTAATGCACTTTATTTAACCTCATTGACCACCTAACCGTTATTGTGTAGTGGAAAGTCTGAAAATTTATAGCGGTGTTCAATAAAGCTAATGAACTTCAAGAACATAAATCTGAGCATAAATCTGGGAAAACCATGTATTTGTCAAGAGGAAAATAAACGCTTTAAATGTTAGAAGTATCTTTCATAGTATTTGAAACAGATGTGTGAAGTACGATGCTTCAAACTAGTATAATATGAAAAGTTCAGTGTACAAAACGTTTCTCATGAGACAAGTCTATTCTTTCAACAATCTAAACTTTATAAAAATATTTATATAACAGTCTAGTGAAACCTAAGGTTGAATTTTTTGCAGTAATTTTGTTGGGAGAACATTTCACAATTTCAAATGGAATTGAAAAATCACAAAATAAGTTCCTTAGATTTTTGTATTTGGAAAAACTACTCAATGGTTAGATTATACCGTATTATGGACAAACTCGTTGATAAATGAATTCAGAATATTGGCATCGAACCAAAAGAGAAAGATGATAGCCATGTGATTTCCCTTTGAAATCATTCTATTCGAGATTTTAAAATTAAGGGAAATTTCAGTTTCAGTAAAAGTACGTAAGTAAGTAATTTTATTCAGTTCATTAATACATAGTCGTCTATGACAAGAGAATAAAAAATTAAATGAAATAAAATGGAAATAAAACTAAAAATAAAATAAATGAATAAAGATACATGAAATGTAGAGATTATATAATTCTAATGAAAGTTACGGCTACCTAAGCAAGCTTGTTGTAGCCAGCAAACTATATAGTATATCTTTCCCTGTATAACCAAACAAAGTGAACAGAGTATAGAAAGGAAGAGATAGTAAGAAGAAGATAGAGGACGAGGAAGAGAGAGAGGGAGAAAGATCTGTCTGTGATGCGCTCAGTGAATATGAAGGTCAATAATATACATATATGAGACTAGTTTTTGTCGCAGCTTCACCCACGTGGAATTTGGTTTGTCACATTAAGTTTCGTGACAAATAGTTACAGTATATTTTTATTATTGGAGGTAAAAATTCTTGATTCCTTTTCTTGATGCTTATTCATGCTATACAAATAACCCACCTGCATATTTCAAAATTCTAGATTCAGTAGCCTCGGCTGTACGTCAATGTAAGAGCGGACAACAGCAAGTAATATATATTTTCACTTTAAAAATACATTATCCTAAAAATATGATAACTGCACTAAGTAATGAATAGAATCGAATTATATTACCTGTAAAGACATTCACAAAACTAACACAACCGTCAACGACTTCTGCCCTCACGCGTTTGCCCGCGTTCGGATCACGTGCTCAGCGACGGCACTCCTCTACCACCGAGCATCATCTTCCATCGTCGTACAGTGGACGCGACGCATAATGGCTTATCGTGTTGCGTCAAGGTAATCTTATCGTGATAACTTTCAAACGATTCGTCCAAATAACTTAGTATAAAAGACAAAGTTATAAATATCAAATTCTCAAAACGACTATTGTCGTTTGCAATATGCCGTAAGAGCATAGACAGCGCACACCAAGATATTTCACGGGGAACAAGAATTTTTTCGACTGCCGGATTGAGTCATGGCCTGTGAGAAGCTCCTCCCCCAAGATGTGCAGCAGATGTGTAGAAACCTGCAGTCTCCTAGATTATTGGAGCCGTGAACGTAAAATTGCATACAAAAGTTTCTAAAACTTTCTTTGTCATACATTGATCCTAATTTTACGCAGATACAATTTCTTCCACCGGCCATGACTCAGTCTGGTAGCTGTAATACGTATTGTTATACTATGACCAAAATAACATGAAACTTTGGTGGGATTTTGCTGATACGTTATTTTGATATGTTATTTGGATGTATAAGCTGTATTTATGTGAAGTTTCATTTAAATCCGTTCAGTCGTTTAGGCGAATTATGTATTGGAAATCGAGAACTTAGTTTTTAAAAAGAAAATCGATTTCACATAAGACTCAAAAAGCGTTTATTCTCTTCGAGAGCAGTACAAAGAATGAATTTTTATTAAGACAATTATTACAAGATTTGAAATATAATGAGTTTGCAAAGTCTCGGGCTCCTGTAGATAAGGCACGTTTCTTGATAGCTGTTTCCACGTAACTCGTCCCTCCTCAGGCTGAAAAAATAACGGAGTTATTTTTTGAAGTTGTGGTTTCTGCGGATTCACAGGCTTTTTGGTTCTTCTTGAATATTTTTTGGAAATACTGCTTCAATTTCGGCAGGCTGAGCAGTATCACGATGACGATGATTACAAATATTATAGTCCCAAAAATAGATGTTGTAGGAACTTGGTTTTGTTGCGATTGAATAGGCTTCAGTTGATTGGCTATTCTATCTATTTGGTACAGTTCATCAAGGTTGATTTTGGTGAAATTTGGGGTGTCGTAGACTTTTGGGGTTTTCAAGTCCGTCATTTCCAATTTGGGTAAAATCATGGGTTTTCCTTGTTGGATATAAATGTCATTTACATATTTTGCATCATGGATTTGGACTTCGCATGATTGTGGGATTCTGATCAATACTGGAGAATTGATTTCTAGGTATTGATCTGTTTTACATTTGGAATATAGGCGTTCTTCTTTGAAAGGGATTATCAATACTCGATCTTGTGTTA
>WOGO01002938.1:0-15033 GCA_015342085.1 Leptinotarsa defecta | reverse complement strand
GAGAGTCTTTTTTGGCAGTTTGCTACCAATTTAGACGTTGCTCGGTAGGAGCCAAGAGCTTCCAACGCCGCTTGACTGTCCGAGAATATTTTTATTGCCTTTTAAGTGGGGTTGGATTTATCCAATCTCTCCGCACACAATTCAAAAGCGTGAATTTCTGCTTGAAATACAGTCGCTAAAGTTCCTAGGCAGGTAGATATCTCTGTCCAATGATCATTTATGGTGCAATTGCATCCAATGGAATTGTTTGGGACCCAAGCCCCAAGTTTTATCACAAATCCTTCGACATGTCCATAGAGACAGTCTGGCTTTGTGTACAACTTTTTCCGAGTCAGCATTCCAGGTGAGTCCAAATGGAGAAATCAGGAGAGGAAACAAACCTTTCCTGAACAGGTCAGCAAACGATTACGTTCCAACCCAAACCAGAGTCATCAAATCCCCTACATATGGGGAGGTTGTTGCATTCATTCGGGTAGGGTCTTGCACAATGACTAATCAACTGGAAATTCTCATTATAGCAACTGTATAAATGATAATGATTTGTAGGTACAGGTATAGAGCTGCTTTTTCCGGATGGCTGAAGCAATGTCGATTATGGCTTCAATAGATTTCATGTATAATGTAGACATGGACTTTTCAGATAGAGATAACTAATTTAGATTTTAACATATTGAAAGAGAGAAAAGAAGTAGAACGAAAGTCATTTTTGTGGAGAAAAATAAGTTTTTATCGATAAAAAAGGAAAAGTAATAAATAACTTTGGTATTAAACCTTAAGACCTGGATAGAACATCCTACGAAGAAATTCCCTAGCTTTTCCTGAAAAACTGGCAGCAGCTTCAAATTCTCCTGATGTTCCGGTAATCATGTCATGAATTCATGAATTCAAGGTCAAGACTTATCGAATAAAATTATCAAAAGATCAAACATTATTTCAATCTATTAACTGAAAAACTTTCTGACTTTTTACTTCTCCACTTTCTTTCTTCGGAGGTTTCTCACATATCATACGTTTTACTTCGTATGCAATTTCGTCACAGGAGTCGTCTACGTCTAAACCTCCCTCTAGGTTTCAATGCCGAGAGCTGGAATCCTTAGCCAGCTAACATTTATGAACGGTTCCAACCGAGTTGATACATTATACAGAACGAAATTACCATAAAGCTCATATCCCAAAAAATACATCATCCCGTCGCAGCATTATTTAGGTTATCCTGTAATCTCGTATATGAATAATCGATGAGGCAACTACAAACTATAGGTTATCAACTATAATATTTAGCCATGAATATTAACAATTTCAACAGGGTGGTTTGGGATGCTAACGGTCAAACTATTGCGTTTATACTGGAATGTTGTGCGAATGCTTGAACAATATCTCACGGCGCTTTGTGGTGTGTTGGAATATTCAGAGCCAATTTATATTCTGAATATTAATAAGATGCATCAAAAATAACCCTCTTATATGTGTTGTGGAGTATTTTCGCTTAGACGTCCTGGGTTTTCCAAATATTATGGAAGCAATGCGAGTCGACCAAATCTGAATCCTATTTTGCATTTCAATAGTTTCGTTTCGTGCACTTTATTTTTCATAATACGTGGAAGCAACGCGTACTGACATAAATGAAGTCGCCATTGAAAGGTATTAAATTCAGAACGACCCTTTCGGGAATCAGAATATGTAGACGAATTAACTTTCCGAAAACATGTTTGCATGCAATGCAAATGCAGTAATGAAGGGATAATATTTTGATTCTGCTTTACTGCAAACAAATGGTTGTCTATTCAAGAGTTTGAAATATCATTAAAAATCCAATTTCTGCTGCTGAAATGCAAGCATTTCAGATATTCACGGAACTCATCCTAATACCCATACTTATATTGTGAATGAACGAAATGTAAGTAGAATATGTAATAAGATTCCTATGGCTCGGATTTATTCAAATAAGCGAATGCATGTCATTGATGATATGAGTAGATTAAACTCCTCTTCTTATAATGTTCCGTATTCTAAAAACACTTTATTGTGTAATTTTCAGTAGACAGTTTTACAAAAACGGTTTGGTTTTGGGATAAAACTCCAGTTATTTCCATAATGAATGTTTGGAATACGAACTCAATAGAGAAAATTAATTAGATTTATAATCTTCGAAAGTGGAAACTTTTGAGAGCTGAAGATTAACAAGATATCATCTTTTGCCGTGCGATTTCTAGCACGGATCTCTTCCTACGCATTGAATACAAGAATGGAAGTTGTAGCAAAACATAAGACATAATCACTTGGCGCGTACTATCATATTATGTGTCAATTTTAAAACGTATTGTACACTATATTTTTTCTCGGACCTACCCTACACAAAATCTGAAAATATGCAAAAATATTTTCAAACCATACATTTGATAGGTTTGCTTTCAATTGAATTACACCCACCTTTCAGTGTGTGCTGCACAACCCTTAAAATATTGAATAGGATTTACAGAGCATGTTAAAAAAATATGTCACTACTGCAAACTAGCACGGTAAGAGAAAGTGAACATTTTGGCTGGTATTTTTGGGAATACTATTATTCGACATTGATTCATGGATGAAAATCCAACTGGTGGGCTCTACTTAAATCTGCTTGAATAAATAATATACCTCCTGATAACAACTGGTTTTGAAAATCAAATTGATTAGGGATGATTTTGTTAGACGATATTATCCACTTCAAATAAGATAAAGTTCCAACATAGTATTTTTTTTCAAATTACACATGGGCTAAATGATTTCCCGGCAGATGGATTGGTTGAAGGAGGGGTCAAAATGCTTATCTGATTTATCACCTATAGATTCATTTCTGAAGGGGCATTTCAAAGCAATTTTCTATGGAACACAGCCTCGAAATTTGAAAGATTTGAAGAGAAAGCAGCTTCGTGTAGAGAACTTCAGGCGGAAGTTTTTCGGAATGTTAGGGAGGTCTTTGAGATCAGACTTCATAACTTTTCAGTAAATAATGGACGATATTTTATTCATGTAATGAGATAACTTTTTTTGTTGTTTTGCAAAACACTTAGTAATCAGAAATGTTTACGGTTTTACTTGAAGTACTGAAATATAGGTCAAATAAGTGGTATTTTTCTAAAGTACCTGAACAACTTTCAGAATGAGGTATTACTCAACCTGCCTTTTATTTTGAATTTTATGGGTTGCTGTGCTGAAAGGTTGAAGTAATTCGATTCAAAACTAGTTAAAAAATGTCACCTTCATAATTGTTTTTCATGTTTTTAGATTTTCTATAGGGGCTGGAATGAAGAGGGTGATATGTTTTCGAATTGACACCCTGTATAGCACCATCGTGTCCCACAGTCCTAGAAAATTTCGACTGGTAATAGATACTTGAATATTTGTGAATATACAGTAGAAAACTATTTTGATAACATGTTCTTGCTCATGTACATGTATTTTGTAAGTAATCCGAATAAACAGCCCCTGTCACTTTCATGAGAAAAAAATCGACCAATGATTTTGTTTTTTCCACAATCAGCTCACTTTTGAAGCTTTGTTGGTAATGTTGCATATGGTGTTCTTTCATCAAGTGTTTATTTTATTCTGACAATCACGGGTGACTTGTTCAAAAATTAAACTTCAAAAATGATAACTATTTCTATCATTTTGGTTCATTATATACAGCGGTCTGTTACAAGGTCTTTATTCATTCCAGGAATGATGAACATTAAATACAAACATACAAAAAAACATTTATTATATTCAGTTAGAACTCCAAACATTTGTTATGGAATCGAATCAGATATCATTCACAGGATTACTACACGATATAGCATATAGAAGAGGTGAAATTCCACTTACATGGAACACTGTCATCCTCAATGGCTGAAATTTTGTGTGTGGTTTCGTTTTATTTTGTAGATGTGCAATAAAAAAGGATTCTCATATATTTCAACTGGGGCGCCAACCGCGGAGAAAAAGATGCGTTCATAAAATGAAGTTACATCGTGGTTTCTCTATGCCCTTAAATTTCCGCTGGAGGAATTTATATTTAGTATCAGCATTGCACCCGTGCGGAGCGGAGGTGGATTGCTCCATTCATGAATTTACGAATGAATTGAATTTACTCATGTCATCAATGACGACAGTTCGTTTATATTGAACGGGGCAGTACACATTACTTCTTGGGAAAAAAAGGTTTCGGCTTTTCACTTCTTCATTCACATACAAAAAAAATGCGAGAATTTTCTGAAGAAAGGAAGAAAGCAATTAATTTCAAAATGAACTCTCCACAGAGATGTATGAATCATGAAAATAACTAATATTATTCAACCATTGAATTACACGAAAGAAAAAATACTTTCTTTTGTGTATTTCTATAAAAAATAGATTATATAAAAAACACTTTCTCCTATTCAGTTTGTACTCCAAACATCCGCTATGAAATCGAATCAGATATCATTCACAGTATTACTACTCAATATGGTATATGAAAGAGAAAACATTTCACTTACCTAGAACCCTTTTTTTCTTCTTTCCAAAACAGGGACAAAGCTATATAATATATAAATCTCAGAAGAATTATGCTGATTCTGAACAATTATTCTCTATACATTCAGACAACCAATTATGCAAATTTTTCAACCACATTTCCATAGAATAAATCTCCTTTTTCGTTTACAAAGCATCTCAGTTCCACACTATGGTAAACTTTTCAAATTAAAGAACACCTATTAAAGTTTTTCAGTCCTCTTGGTGTTATACTCATTTTTTTTTTCTCTTAAAAACTTCCATCAGATAAAAGTTGGGTGAAAGACACTAATCGTTGTGTTTTAAGTTCTTCAGCTCATGAGTTGGGAAGTCTCTTTCCAGGGTTGAATATCCGAAAATGACCTAGCCTTGATGGAAAGATCTTCAATTATTGAAGAGATATTTCAAAGTATTTCAACAATATGATGTGACAAATTTATCTCAGTAAATTTTAATAGGAAACCCTTTTTTTAAGTAAAACTTCTCTCACATATTCAGTCGTGTAGGCTCGGTGGAATTAAGAGAAAACTATCCGGAGAGGTGCATTATGACATGCTCAAGGTTGCCCGTTCCACGAACATAAAAGGTTTCATCACTAATCAAATGCTTGCAATGGTAAACGAGGTTCGTCAAAATATATGAAATTTTCTCAGGAGAAAAGTAGTTTTGGAATATCAGATATTGTTATTGAAGAAAGTTCATCAGAGTCAACAATAATATCAAAATGTTTAATTGCATCAACTTACTCTAAAATCTGTTGTTTATCATTTTTATAAATATTTCTGCTCAAAAAATTAATTGGGATTGTAAATTCCAATAATGGATATTTTTTAAATCAATGAAAATATGATAACCTTTTTGCTTCTCAATTTTATTGTAGACATGAATTTAAAAAAATGAAAAAGTAATATTGTTGAATTATGCAATTGCATCATTGAACGTGATTTTCTATTCTGATAAAGTTTGAATGGAATTCATATTTTCTGGAAAGCCTCATTTATTCAAATAATATACTAACCGTCGGTTGTATTTTAGTTTCAAGTCCTTGCTGAGGTCTTTATGAAGAATAACTTTCTCCCTGAAACAAATAATGAAAGACTTTCTCATCTGATTCAAACCCACTGACATATACTGTATATCTTGAAAAATCATTGATCGAGTGGCATCAAATGTTCATGCCAATGATCACCCTCATGGTTCAATTTTCTCGTGAGAGAAGTTTCAAGAATAATGTTTTCACAGTTTTCGTTTGTGAACAGAGTAATTTCGTTAGAAATGCCATTAGTATTTTCAGCGGTTGGTGATGAATTCAAAAACTACTACAATATTTTTTTTAAGTCTTCCAAACTTTTGTTGTCACTTCAGCTTAGTCAACTTCATTGAAGCTACTCCTATGTGACATACGATTCATTTTTTTTCCAGCGATTTAAGTATGAATTAGTCAGATGGTTCAGGCAGTTGCACAAACAGAAATATGTGTTTTTGGTTTATGACCTTTCAACTATGGATTATATTTCTTTGGTTTTTAAAATATATTCGTATAGTCTGACGTATTCAAAAAACACTTCATTGTGAGATTTTCACTACACTACACTTTTACAAAAACCCAACACGTGTGTCGCCATACAATGGCTTCTTGTGAATAGTAAGTTTCAACTGGATGCGTTGCAGTGAAATGCAAAAGAAAAAGTCATTCTGGTGCTTAAAGTCGAAGCTTGGTTTAGCACCTGATCGCCTTGTGGAGCCTCGTTTTTTTATCATTGATTATTTTCATGATTTCAAAATTGGGTCTTCAGTTGATCCCAGAGCTGTCATCGCGAATGAAATTATCATCTCTTCAGGCTTATCTTCAAAGACAATTCAGTCTAGCATATGTGGTTCAGCCTAGTACCACTGATAAGACCTGCAGTGGATCGAAATAACACTGGCTAGTGTTAGATTATGAATTCATTGTTCTTTTGATCTGGTTTCAGGTAGATGCATTGCGATGAAAGCTACAGTGAGAGACAGAGGACGAATCTCATTCGGCTTGGCTTTACAACTGACAGCCTTGATTAGCCTCGTTCATCTTTGATATTCGTGAATTGTCGATCTCATAGATGGGAGATTTCATGTACTAACAAGAACAAAATTTCACGTCATATATTTCAGGCAAATAAAAGAAGCATTTTTGACTTCGTCAAGGAGTGAAAATAATCTAGCTGAAAATATGTGAAACCAATTTCCCACAGAATAACAATCGTAATTTATTGTTGACGCCAACTCTGAAGAATCGGTTTCAATTTTCACTTACTCACTCTGTGTAACAAACACCAATATTACTTTATGTAGGTATATGCAATTTTATGAAATGATATAGTTTAAATTTTCGTCAAATAAAATTTCACATATTTTGTTTTGTGTAAAGTGTTGCAGATGGAATTTTAACAAATTCAATTCCATTCATTGAAATCCAATTTGTGTAGAAAATTAATTGATAGTTAAATCTGAATGAATGCAGCATATATATGATTATATTCATAATCAGTCCCGAAGTAGGAGTTGTTGAATGGTCAATTGATCACAAGAAATCCTTCAGATATTTGATATTATTTATCGATGGAAGCCAGTTGAAAGATGACGTGAACTGCCGAACTTTTGTTACAGCAAATGCATAAACATGAATCATCATCTCGTATCAGCTTCCACCTCAGAGTTTTTTGTCCTACTATTAGGATGTCGTCTGGTTTGTCCATTTCTTCCACATCTGCGGAAAACAATTCAGCTTCCAGGACTCATTACGTTTTTTTCCGATCTTTTGACGGAACACATTTCAGCAATCCAGTTTCTTTGCCAAATGAAGGTCATATTTTTCTGGACACAATTCAGGTCATCCAATAATTTTGCCTCCTGTGATTCAGTGCCTTGCATTCGAATGAAATATGACGAGTGGTTTCCGTCCCATTGTTGCACTGTCTGCCGCTAGGGTCTCCGTTGAAACTTTTGCACCATTTCGTTCAAGTGTCCACCTAATGGACGAGCCCTGCTTTGTTGAAGTAGATTTTCAGTTCTCTATCAGGACCATTTCTTCAAAACGGTTTTCTCGTGTATGTTTCCGGTTATTTTTCGCAGTACTCTATCTGTTTCTTATAAACCCAATTCCCAAACTGGATTCGTATCTACCCAGGCGACAACCATGGGAAGATTGCTATCGTCTCCGGCCAGAAAAGTGAGAATCTCTGGAAGGGAGATCGACTGACAAGCGCGGGTAAAGTACGTCGGTCTTCTAATAGACCGTAGGCTCAACTGGAACCCGCACATCACAACCGTGAAGGCAAAGATCGAGGATCGGATAGCTAGTAGGTATGTACCCTCTGATTAACAGACGCTCTAAATTGAGCCTTGAAAACAAGATTACGATTTACAAAACGATGTTCAAGCCTGTCATCGTGTATGCTTCAAGCATTAGCATATTTTGCAATTTCTCCATTTTGAAGAGATGAAGATGATTGTGAATGCTCCTTGGCTCGTGCGGAATGAAGCGATCCGCAGAGATTTCAGCAGTCCATTCAGTCAATGAATCGGCAAGTCTTTGATTGCGCAGAAACCCATGAAAATCTGTTAGTCAGGGAAGCTCCCGATATAGAAGCCCCAGACACCCTGTCGAATGAGGCCCTCATGTCCCCCGTTAGAAGATGAACAATATCTTCATCCACACACCCCAGCCAGGTAGGGGTTCACCGTGAAGGGCGGTAACGATGTCTGGGAACTTTCATACTGTCACCAAAAAATCAGTCTTGACCCGCTTGTCCTTCTGAAGAGCATCAATCCTAAGGGTAAGGGAACTGGGCTCCAACCTGCTTGAAACGAAGATGACTTCCCACTGAATTCGTATCTAAGATTTCGGTGCCCCCACCTGCCTGTCACACCTGAGTTTTCTGTCACCCAGTTGAGAGTCAATCTATTGCTGTCCACCTGTTTCTTCAGTTTTTTAGAACACTCCCTGATAAATATTCATATCACTTTTGGGTTCATCAGTGCCCCCAAGTGCATCCTGGCTATCTGTAAAATATCCATCCATTTTCTTTGTTGATGCCTCAAATCAATATTCTTGGCTCATAGCAAGATTGCATACACTTCATCCTATAAGACTGGCCGAGCGGGTACCGGGGCCGAGAGTAGTTTCCCTAAGTTCAGTAAATCCCAGCTCCCATTTCATGTTCGTTGTTCGACTGCCTTGTATGTTCTTAATTTGACTGTCACGTAGTATGTATCGAATATATTTTGGAATTTTCATTTGGCCGAATCCCTGATTCTTATAAGTCGTTGAATTTTCCAGTTCAAATTAACTTTTTGCTTTTCCAGTATCACAAGATGTAAAGGAAAAGATTCAATAGTGTCTCCAATGCAGTTATTGATATAGTATTCATTGCTATTGTTATTACCAAAGATGCAAGACCATAAATCATGTATGTTACTACGGGATATTAGCCGATTGGGTTGGCGTGAGTGGTTTGTTCCATTGATTCGATCGAACCAAGAAGCCAAATGAGCAATTTTCTTTGCCTATCATCCAACCCGTGCCAGGAATCGCACGTTGAAAGGTGAAAGTTTGTTAATTTCTAGCTAGAATAAGTTCGACTACAGAAGATTGTCGTATGAAAAGAGGTGACAGCTGGTTGACGGATTTTTCAACTATGGGATAGAGAAAATACATCATGTGTGGTTTCAAACCGCAGCGCTACCTGCACCTTTCTTTCAACTCTTTCTAAATGTTCGTTCTGAGTCAGTATCTAGAATCACTCTCATATATTTGACCTCTCCCGATGAGTGTATTTTAATTCTTCATCCTCTTAGTGAATAATGCTATACTGGATTTCGCTGCATGCATCCTTTCAGTGTTATATCTTCCCTGGACTGAAATAACTAAGTCGTCTACATAGTGAAATACTCTGTCTCCATTATGGTGGTAACTTGTCCATTACAAGATTTTGTATCAGACGGGACACACGGGAAACACTCCTTGCCTAACGTGTCCTTACTGTTACTTTCAAAATGGTCGTGGATACCAATCTTCCTTCACGCGTAAAGTCCATTCATCTGCAGCTAGTGTGGTCGATTTTTCTCCTCCTCGACTCGACATCTGATTGATTGATTTCAGTAATGTTACACCAAATGCGTCCTCAATATGCAAGAAAGCATTTGAAGGTCTTTGTTAAAATACTCTGCTTTTTCCGTAACTCGACATGATGTCATTTTCTGCAGCATACCTGACCTGTGTGCATATTGGTCTCTATGCAATGGTCTTGTACTATGCCCTTGATATGCCTGCAAACTAGTTTTTTTTTTCTCTTCAATGTAAAAAACGATGCGAAAGACTATTTTTTAAGTCGTTAAGTATGTATTCAGTAACCTAATTTTCTTTGATATTTACGCAAAATGTTGTGTTGAATTTCTGGTACCCTTTTGCATCTGAGTTTGCACCACGATTGTTCAGTTTCTCCCAACGTAATGTTTGAGAATGCCATGTGAATAAAAAAATGTGTCAAAGAGTAATCATTAGAAATATCAAAATCGGAGAAAAGTAACGAGAAAGAGTGAAATAGAATCAGTAATAATTGAGTATTGAAAAGAATTCTGATGTATTCTATTGTTCAGATGAGAACTTTTGTAGAATAGTCTCTGTACAGGATGATTCTTAACAATATGCTAATAGGCAATGAGGTAATTTGTTTCGATTCTGAAAAAAACGTGACAGAGTTCGCAACTTCTAAACTGAGGGTGCTGAAGTTATGAAAAACATTGTTTTTATGACCTCTGAGGACTTTTGATGTATTCATGAAATAAAGTTGGAAGGTTATTTCTACTATAAAACATATTTCATTTCCACTGATGATGTCCTTGCAGGATTTTCATTAAAATATTTCAATCAGATGAGTAATATACCAACTACATTCCCTTAAATCAATAATGCAATTTATATTGCTTTCCAAAGAAATTTGGTCCATTAATGTTTTTACTTTACTTCACGTGAAAACTTCAATGATAATTTATACACAGTGGTTATTACAAAATGAATAAATTTTGAATTGAAGGGGTTATATTTTTTCTTACAGTTTGTGTCTGAAAGTTACTTCTTTACATAATCTACACATACATGTATAGAGTTACTTATTTTCAAATTGGTTACTTCCTTCCTTTCTTTGGAAGATTCCCACATTTCTTTCTAATAAATTTTGATATTGAAATCTAATGCACAATGAAATCAATTGACTTGGATGCTGAAAATTCCCATGAATACACATGATTGTGCTCATTTTAATCATAAATTCACGTACTTTTTGAAAAATGTCGGGATTATTTCTAATGTGTTGTTTCATAAAGAACTATGAGACAATTTCTCAATTTCTCTCTGAATGAATTGGTATGCTGTGAACCCGAGTTTGGTGGTAATCCCACAGGAAATAATCTAAGTCATTGACTTTAGAGGATTCGATTGACAATGCTTGTGTTCCTCTTCGACCTATCCACCTATTGCTGTAATTTTCGAGTGCGAATGTTCTCAAATTAAATTCCATTACTGTTGTATCTTGTCAGTTCGGTTCTTTCACCTTCAATTTTTTCATAGACCATTTTTCACTTGTAGATTTCATTGGTTCTTCCTCTTCACTAGCAACATTTGTATTCCCCAAGGATGCTCAGATTTTTTTCATTTTACGTTAACGACGTATTATAAATTACCAAATAACGAATATATGGTTTTGTTGACAGGTGGTTGTTTTTACTCTTCAGATACTTGAACATCAACTGCTAGTGTAGTGAGGAGAAGTTATACATCTTGGGATGGGAGTAATCAAGGGGAAGTTGCCGATGTCTATATAGTTCTAGTTCATCACGGTTACAGAAACAAACGATATATCTCATGAAGAATAATCCTACAGATTCCTCTCATTTACTCACGAATAGAACCACGTTCAAATCAGTCGACTATTACTTCTCATCACTGCGGGAAAGATCCGACCCAAACAACAGTTTCCCTATAGAACTCGACTGACTTCAACGCTTCTCAACTGTATCTGTTCAAAAAAAACTCTGTTTGAAATCTGTTTTTCCGTTAACCAGCTGTTGCCCCCCTACGAACGACAACCCTCTGAAGTCGAAACTTGTGCGAGCTAAGGACTAACGAGGTCTCACCTTTTAACGATTGATTCCTAACACGGATTGGACGATAGCAAGTGAATATCGATCGTTTAGGTTGGGGCTTGAACCACCGACCAACATGGCGGTCGAACTAAGTGAAAGAACAAAGCACCCACGTCGAACCGACCGGCTACCGACTGACCATGTTTGAAACCTTCGTTTAAGAAGCAGATTTATTGAGTAATAACAGCTCCATCTCGTGAACAAAACTCCAAAAAACTGGGAAAAAATTTTCCATGTACCATTGAGGAGAAATACATACGTATAAGAAAATGAATACTTCGAAATGAAATTTCGAAGAGATGAGATGAGAATTTTCGAATTTCGAAATTTCATTTCGAAATATTCGCCACTACCTACAGAGTAATTTCTGGTAAACGCCTGGCGTGAAACAAGTAGTTGCTTGGCTGATACCACGACGAAAACATTGAATTGTATGTTTCTCAGATTATGAATACTCTGACCCGTTACGTCATGAAAATTATGTAAATATTGTGAATATTATGTAAATATTCAGACTTAATTTAACAAACAAAAAATATTTCAAATTCGCAAGTTGAGAGTATATTGTCAACGTTCATACGCTTTTGCATATTCGCAAGTTATTTACTTCATTCAGTCTGAAACCAGTCTGAAGACCAGAAAAAAAAAGGCGCAACAAGAAAAGTCTTACTCAGTCACTTTCATTTCAATAAGAATATTTTCAATAAAATCTTGTCTTGTTTCCTTAGTTTGACATCCAAATATACTGATTCTTATGAGTCAGTGGGATATGCTTGAAGACTGGCAGTAAACAAATCTAAAGAAATGAACTTCAAATGTTCAAGCTTGTCTCGAATATTTTATCAGTTCGGACTTCCATTGTCTAATATAATATAAATTGATTTGAAATCCCTGAAAAAAATTAAAAAAGATTAACCGAAAATAACAATTTTATTAAACAAAAAACTGAAACTACAAAGAAATAACCACCAAGTTACCACCAAATTACCCAGTTATCAACCGAAGACGATTGTGGATACTAACAATCGAAACGTCGTGACGTAACTTGGTTTGGAGTCTTTTGATTTTTAACTTTCATTTTTCAATTTTTGTTGATATTTTTTAATTTTTAGCTTTTAATAATATTTCAATTTTTTATTTTTTTGATTGTAGCTTGTATGTTATTTCTTTGTAATTTTAGTTTTTCTGTTTGATAAAATTGTTATTTTTGGTTGATCTTTTTTAATTTCTTTCAGGGATTTCAAATTAATTTATATTATATTAGACATTGAAGTCCGAACTGTTGAAATACACCACGAAACATTGTCAACCACCTTCAAACAAACAGTCTCGAATATACCTACACATTAGTTCAAATGGACTGACGCCTATCAGAAAACAACTACTCCCCTGGCTAATACCACGAAGGGCGTTGAAGTTTATTCACGTTTAAAGTTCATTTCTTCAGATTTGTTCACTGCCAGTCTTTAAGCATAGCCCACTAACTAATACGAAAGTTTTTCTTCCTCATTCAGAGAAATCGGGCAGATTTCGGATATGCAGTTGGTTAGTACCTCATCCACCAGATGGAGTGACATTTTGTTGTTCGCTCCGACTTAGAAAGAGGAATGAAATACTCTGAAAGAATTCCAATTTTCAATTATGGAATATCATCAACTTTAGGTCGATGAGGTCCACTATTTTGCACTGATTAGTGGCTAATGAGCCCGAAACCGGTCTGCAAGTGTGCCCGTTCCAAAATTGAAGGTCGACTCTTTCAGTTGTATTGCCAATTGCATATGTGAAGATTCCTGCACTGACGCCTGTCGGATATACTCCAACGCCCTTCGTGGTATTAGCCAGGGGAGTAGTTGTTTTCTGATAGGCGTCAGTCCATTCAACCTACTGTGTAGGTATATTCGAGACTGGCTGGGACGTTTAAAGTTCATTTCTTTAGATTTGTTTACTGCCAGTCTTCAAGTATAACCCACTGACTAATAATAAAATTCAAATAATTGAAGTTTTAGTTGAAGTATTTGTGTATTTGAAGTGAAATGAAGTTAAGTTTGATTATTCAGTGTAGTCAATTAATTATTGGTCAACCCACGGGTAAAAACACAACAATATGTATCTCTCCTCGATACACTCTTCAGACTTATTTTGACAAACAGAAAATATTTCAAATTCGCAAGTTGAGAGTCTATTGTGAACGTTCATAGATATGATTGCTCGCTTATGTATATTCGCGAGTGATTTACTTTATTCAGTCTGGAACCACAAGTCCAGAAAAGAAGGGATCAGGAATTTATCCGCCTATATTTCTTCTGAAAGCCGTCTATAATCCAACAAGAAAAGTCAAACTCAATCACTTTCATTTCAATTACGACAATTGGAAGGGAAACAACAAGAATACTCAATTTTCAGTAACAGCCTGGCTTCTTTCCTTTGTTCGACAACCAAATATACTCAGTTCAATTCGTAATGATCTTGAGACAACGATAGATTCAGGTTGAGCGTGTCAGTTTCGAAACAAAGCCTTGTTGTGTTATACCAGTCATACGAACACTATTCATATCTCAAGCGTCCTAGCTTCAAAACAAAGATCCCTCGTGTATTTAGGTCAGAATGGGAATAATTCTAATTACAGGCGGGTAATAACTTAGAGAGATCCCTATCTCAACTTTCAATTACCGTACATTGTATGAGGAGAAATTAGCGTTTCTACGTGAGAATGGATTGTTATGATAAATATGCATGCTCTGAGTAATCACTCATAGCTTAAGTTTCAGACGGAGAGCAAAAAGAAGGATCGTTAGTTCAATGCTCTACCACTGCATTGTAATGGGTTTGAAGTGGTACAGGGGAAATGAGTAGTGATGATCAAGTATTCAGGCAATCAAACAATTCGGAAAAATGGTAATTCAAAATTATATACTTGTGATACACTTTGGAAACTTCGGTATAGTAATGGATATTACTGAAGTTCTATTCCAAAACCAAACCAATTTATTTTCTTTCTTCAGTAGAATGGACCATGTTGGAACACAGTAAACCAGGATGACTGAATAATAATTCATGAAGAAGTGATAGTGGCCAACTATCTACTTTTTGTTCTGCGATAACTTAATTCTACAAAAACTACCAGAGCAGAAAAAACTGACAGTTTCGTCCATTTCAAAACGTTTACTAATGATTCAATAAATTCTACAAATCTAGAAGGCCTGTGACAGAGAATGGGCTTGTTTCATACTATGGAAAATGATACTGGTTTGCTTATAGACTGATCGAGTTAGAGGTATATTATACTTAACAAGCCTAAGCGATCCCAAAATCTCTTTATATTTGCAGAAAAAAGAA
>WOGO01002937.1:0-15035 GCA_015342085.1 Leptinotarsa defecta | reverse complement strand
AGTCGTTTCCTGGCTTCAGTTATTGGTTCAGTTATTGGATCAGGAGTTGGAGAGTTGAGAAGCTCTCGCTCCTGATCTAAATTTACAGGGAGGTCAGTTGGAGTCGTAACCTCGACATCCATCTCCTCTATAGACTCAGCGCCACAAACAATGTTTAAATGTACTTTGTCCATAAAAGTTCCACGAGTAGCTATGGAAAGAAGGTCAATCACGACAGAGCTCCGCATTACCGTGACAAGGCGATGCTACGACGGGAGGACGCCCGGTATCTCGACGGTTCCGTAAAGACAGCTGATAGGCTCAGTGCCATTCACCCACTCGGCCCGGATACACACAACTTAGGATTGAGCCATTTTTGGGATGCCATTCAGTTAGGGAATAACAGAACCACGTAACTAACCCCGTATCCAGCTGGACTACGTGGAAGCAGGCATCCAATGGACCATATGCCAAGCCAATGCACTCGCCAAAAACAGCATGCACAGTAGTTCAGGCAGTGAAAGATGAACAAGGACAGTCAACCCGCCAAATCAGAATATAGCAAAGGAAATATATTTTTTGAATTCGTTCCAAAATGCAGAAGTCAGCTTTTCATTCGAGTCATGAATTTATAACTACTGAATTATTAAATATGAAAATGTTGCTTTAGCTTGAATGGAACTGAGAAATATTATAACAATGTTGTATTCAAATTCTAGTTATTTGTATGAATTAAAATACTTTTTCAAACTGGCAATGAACCAATCCAATAATTTTCAAAGAACTGACCTTAATGCAGGCAGCTTATTTGAAGCTTCTTCTTCCATGGCGAGAATTGTATATAGTTCCCTGTAATCCCTTCTCGTTATATATTTTCATCTCATCATAACCGGCACATCGTTATACAGGGTGGTCAGAAAATACCTGTCGTACTGAACTCAATTATTTGATCTAGCTAGAAAACAGGACGTATCATCTTGCCACCTTGTTATTATCATTATTACGATCGAAAAATTCAAATAGATGATTTATTGTTCAGTTGATAATGTTTCGAAGAGTTTATTTGTCGTTACTTTCTAGTCGCTGGTAGTCTAGATTCGACTATAGTCCATATTATATCCAAAATGCATGGTAGTGCTGGAGGTAGCGTGAAAAATTGTAAACAAGTAATGGAAGAGTTTTAGATATTTGGACCTCGTATCAAAGTTTTAAAATGTTATGGGGGCCAATGAATGTATTACTCGATCCATACCGACAAACCCTGCTGTCTCCAATAAACTCAATTTTTCAGTGTGGCTCCAGGACTTATGTCATGTTGATTGCAAAACGAATGAGTTTATCAAAGACAAATGAAGGAATACGTTCCGCTACGGGATTTTCACCACTCCAAAGTTATTTGTATTGCAAGATGCACCTATCTTGATATATCGTGAAAGCACAGTTGTATCGGGAACAACATGGACATTTATCCTGATCATTCCGTAGATTTTCATGACAACTTATAGAATATCACATGACATGTTGTTCGCTATACAAAATGACTCTGGACTATTACCCTAAATAGTTTATTTATACCCATGTATATATGACGTTCCTGTTTTATACTCCTTGCACAGATCCCAACAGCAATTTAGGGTAGTCCGCACGCATATACGATATTCTACAAAATCCTTAACGGAGCTAGAGGTATCCGTTTGCGGTTTTTCGGTATTTGTCTGTAGAAAAGAGTGACAACCCGATTTTCAATTTTAATAAAACATTCAGTTCATTACAGAAATGTGAACGTGATAGATTCAGAAGTTGAATTTCAGCTACATAAAAAATTAATCATCAGCCACAATTTGTTAGTATACAGAGTGTTATTAGGGGTTTGAATTTTATATTGATGAATACAGGGTATTTCCTAACGGAACGAAACTTCACAGGGCGATTCGTTAAGTTGTTTTGAGAAAAAAAATCCGTTGGACATCTGTCCGGAGTTGCTTTATTTCTGAGATACAGGGCGTAGAAGTTTGAAAAAACAGTATTTATATAATATGAATATCGCTATGAGACGTTTATTTAGCCTGAACTAGATTGAAATTATTAGCTCCACAGCTGGCAATAGTGTAGAAAAAACGCCACTGACATTTTTCATACTTTTTTATTTCATTCTTTTAGATTATGCAACAATATAACTTTTTCGTCGCTTGTGTTTTCTTTATATAAAGCTCCTCTTTCGAGAAAACTATTCATGGACAACATAAAATAAAAACCAAAAGTAAATTATGAACAATTTGGACCTTGAAGAAATAAGCAAAGAATCCGCCTTCTGATAAAATAAACTACTGCAATCGATTTGTCATTATCATACCTGGAGTATTTCTTATGACATTGCAACTGTTATTTGATTCCTCAAGTCATCCACATCTAGTACAGGAGTTTTATAAACAAGAGCCTACAAATTACCCCATGAATATAAATCTAAAGGATTCATATCAGAACTGCGAGCTGGCCAATTTTGAGGTCCTGCACTTCCAATCCAGCGATTAGGGTAGGTGATGTCGAGATGCTAACGAGCTGCTAATGAGCTGGATCCCCGTCGTCTTGGTAAATTTTCCGTGCTTCTTCTGCATTTCCATCTGCTAATCCATAAATAAAGTGCATTTCAATCATTTCAACGTTGGTGAATTTATTTATGATGGAATTACTGCTAATTTATAACTATGACTTTCACTGATGTAACAACACTATCATTGTCAGCTGGTTTCCAAAGCAGGTGTTCAGATATGCAAAGTAGCTTCATTTTTTCCTCGAAAACGAAGCTAGATTTGAAGAAAACACAAGCGACGAGAGAGTTGTCTTTTCAGTTGATTACTCTGAAAAATAAAAAACTACAACAAGTTAGTGGCATACTTTTTTCCTAATATTTATGGCTGTGGTGTCCACTGAAACTCCACTGGACCTAATAAATTCAATGTAATTAGGGCTGAATAAGTGTCCCATCACTTCAAATAACTATAGCAAATCTCAACCAAATCGGTGTAAGAATATTTACGATATTTTCATAAATACCGTTTTTATAAACTTCAACGCCTTGTATTTTAGAAACGAAGCTACTCCGGACAAGTTCATGAAAACCCTTTTCCTTAAACGGCCTAACGAATTACCCTCTGAAGTTTCGTACCATATTTAGGAAACACCCTGTGAAAATTCTGAAGGAAAGATTTCCAAGTCACAATGATAGTAAAAATCATGGCTAAAACTGAAACAATTGGATTGTGTCAATTTCTGAAAAAAAAAATTAATGCAGGTAATATCAAGAAAATTCGTAATATCGTTGATTGTTGAGAACTGGTTGTGATAACTTGTGCGTAGGTTAATGAATAAACAGAAATTCAATTAAGATTGAATCATTTCCTGATAAGAATCATTAAATTGTCATGAAGTTAAATTCCAAACAGTAATTCTGATCATCTATTTAGTTTGGAACATGTAGATTTCTTTGTGATGGGTGTGTTTTTGTGAATACCAGTTTCATGATGTAGGTGAACCTATAAAATATCAACAAACCCAAAAACATGGTGCTACAAAATTTCAAGATTTATGAAAGGAGATCTGATAACATTTATTTATATATTTTTTCAAGTTGAATTATTATCCACCAGGCATGTAAAATTATATATACCGCAATTTATTTATATAAATGGATTTATTCGTGAGAGTATAACGTCAGAAAATATACTTTTTTGTAATAATCAATATATCATTGATCAAATTACCTCCTTCTGAGTAACAATGAGATAAAAAGTAAATGTAACTGGAAATTCAGAAAGCTATAATACTACCTCAATCAGTGTATCTACTTGAAATTCATGGTAAAATCAGCTTTCAAACCATTAGAAAACAATTTCAAAAATTTACCGAAATAAAAATAATCACTTTCATCTGTTTGACAATACATAAATTTAAATTCAAATTGAAGGGTAGGAAGTTTTGGTTTTGTATGAAGATATAGAAGTAGAGATCCAATTTTTTCCTTTCCCAATGAATATGAATGTTTTCAATTCACGGACCTCAATAATTCAAAGCATCCACTTGATTTGCAAAAAATGCTTTAAATTATTCTGGAATTAAGTATAGTAGTTTTCCCGAATATATAAAAAAGATAAATTTTACCGGTGGATTCAAGATGAATTCAAATTATTTCATAGATAATGAAGGAAATATCTTGGAGGATCAATTGAAACTTTTTTAGATTCCCTCTACTACTACTGGATATAAATTGATTTTTCTGTATTTCCTCTATAAGCCTGAATGTTTCTTGGGGTGATATCATTTATCAGTGACTATTCATAACAAACAAATATTAATTCATTCACAAAACACTAATTTTATGCTTCGATTCGTTAATATCGTTCGATATTTGATGAAAATCAATAACGTATTTACAAAACAACTGAACACGCAAGACTTGTTTCGCTTCATAATAGCTTCCCCAGGCGTATGCATACTGTGCATTCATACACGTGTTGCGATTTTGTAAACTATTCAGTGAAAAACTTGAATATGGACAGGGAAAGAGAAAAATTACAACATTTCTGACAGAATGTTTCATTATTCCTCCTTTTGAAACTAATAAAAATGAATATGAATTTATGTAACCACTAAATTTTCCAAAACTGTTTTTGATCGTGTAAGACAAAGAAATAATTCGAAAATAAATATTGTGTGCAAATTATGTTCACATAATTCTCAATATGAAACAAAACTATCCGTATAACGAATAATATAAAAAACCTGGAAGAATCATATTTCTGTATGAATCCAACATTGAAAGACAATTTCGATTTGAAACTAAAAATTTGGACTTTACGAATTTCGATATATTTTGACTTTTTTCACAATTTGATTTTTCGATGTTTGGAAAACGAAATTTCAGGTTTAATTTCGTGATGGAATTGGCTCAAACAGTTTATTAAACCGCAACACTTGTTTTGCAGATATATTCAGTATAAAACTCGCATGAAAAAGCTATTGTATAATGGAACACTTGTTGTGGTTTGTGAAGTGGAAATATAAGTATAAAATGTAACTTGAATTTCTATAATATGACTCCAATCTCGAAATTTTGACTATATAATTCAAAATCTTTACTCAAAACTCAAAATGTCCAATTCCGACTCAAAATTTCGACATAATTACTCAAAATTTTGATTTAGAAAGTCGTAGAATTGAGTCCAAATTTTGAATCTAAAGCCGGATTGAAGTGTAGTTGAAGTCAAAAAATTTCAACTTCAACTGGAAATTTGGATTGTTATTCAAAGTTTTCACTTTCAATTCAGTTAACTTTTGAAGTCAAAACCATTAAGAATTGCGCCTTATTTATTTCAAACTATGGCATGTACTCTTTTCTTGAAGATTTTCGAATATTTCTATTTCATTTCTATAATGACACTCTGTATATTCCATTACTTCCAAACTTCCAACAGTGATGTAAACCTCTGATGAACAACAATGGTCAAAAGTGCCAACTAAGAATTAACGAACAACCCATCCTTTACACCGTGAAACTTGATCGGTTCTTCAGCGAATACCGAAAAACCCATTTCCGTTCTCCTTCAGGGATCCACGCATGACTATGCAAGCCGTCGGGAGAAACGCGGCGAAACGAAATTCTAAAAATGTAATATAAATATTATTGTAATTAAAATTATATATACAAGAGAAATTATAGGTAGGACACGCGCTCGTAGCCTATTGAATACCTAGTGACACTGACTGTAAATATTATTTAGAGCCACAAGATATTAAGAATTATTACGCATTAAGTCAAATTGAAGGCGCGTCAAAAAAAAAAGGAAAGAATAGAGATCACAAAGCTCAGACAAGCGAAACCCTCTTCACCACGCAGAGTTGACAATAATAATTGCATTCATTGTCCAATGAGTCTGTAGATTCATATTCATGATAATTCGATAAAAAAGGACAAATAATAAATACATAACAGGTACTGATGAATGGCAGGTAATATTAAATGACAGATAATAATAGATAACTGCTAATCAATAACGAAAATTGAAATGAATTTTCCCAAGATAAATAGCCATGTCTATAACTTAAATAACAGGTAAATAATCAAAATCATGAAATATTTGAGTGAAGTTACTGCATTTTTCACTGACAAGTTAGATTGAGCTATTTCACACTGTCACACTTGCATGTAACATTTCATGTGAAAGCATGTGAAAAAGTATAGATGCCTGGTTTTGTGAAATAATTAACGCTTTTTTTGATAACTCAGGCTAACCTGGCACTCTTCATGGACATACCCTATTAAGTTAGATAGCAAAGACCTTTCAGAATTTTTTTCTGACCATTTTCAATCTATGTGATTATCTGTCTTCTCTTTGACTCCGGCTTCATTTTCATGCTGAATCCTCAGAAATACGATAATTGAAAACACAATACAAAGAGATATATTACGCCATATCGGTCCTTCCATACTACATTGGCTCCCAGGCTCCCTATGAGATTATCAGCCTGATTGAGTCTAGGTAGCCAAACGTCATTTATGTTAATTTTTTTAATTTTGATTGTTTGTATTTTCGAATCATCATCTTCTCCTTGTTATGATAATCGACTAATATTCACTTATAAAGTGACATGTATCTTCATAACGATTTTTGCTATAAACTTGGACATACCATTGTCATCGGCCCGCGATTTCTCCTTTTCGTGATTCATCTTGAGTTCAGGCTTTTCCTTCGGATTTATGCTCTTTTCCTTCCTTTCTCGTTGATCTTCTGGCCCTCATTTCTTCTAATTGTCAGAGGATAAATTGGACCAGTAAAATGTGAAATTCAGTATTTCGGAAGTCAGTACCCTCCTCATACAGGGAGTAAAATCACAAGTTGACTAGGTCACTCATAATCAAATTAAAAAATTGTGTGCTAGTCAACCTTACATATCACAAGTATTGTAGCTCAGGACTATCAGAATTTTCTTGCTGATAATGTTACAACTGGCTGAACTTTTCACTCTACAATCATTACATGATATTTCGAGGTGGATAATTTTTCATTTGTTGAAGATGCAAAAGACATATTCAATATATTCGAAACAACTCTTCATGAAGTCAGTTGTCACCTTTACAGTTTATTATAAATTTCTTTGCAGCGAAGATTCCACACCTCACTTTTTTAATAGACATTAACCTTTTTCAGTAAGTATTCAAATAACAATATTATTTAAAAGATATGTGTAGAAGTCTGGGTTTCTTGCTGTTTTATAGGTGCTTGAACTTCCAAAATCTGGAAAATGAACAAAGCAAAATCAATATAGAAAATTCCACACAGCTACTGCGTGATACAAAACACTGGTGAATCCTATTTGTCATAATTGGTTGTATTTACAAACTTTGTCTACAAATAAAATGAATTATCAAACAATCGGACTATTGAAACTTCATTATTCCAAAATTTTTGAACACGACAAGTTGATGATTGGATTCTCCAGTGAATTATACAGTGTTTAAAAGCCAAATGGAATAAATTAATTTTTTCGGTTATTATACATATTTTATTGAAATCCCGAAACACGTCAAATGTAAATTATTATTTGGCATTCTTCAACGCAAAAATGCCACCCCTACCTTCAACCCCAACCCAATGATAGGTACAATCCCCAATTTTTTAATGGAAAGTATAGGTTTGTATCTCTTCATTCTCTATTCAAAAATGTTATCGCTTTCTAGTTTATTGCAACAATTAAAATAAAATAATTTAAAATCATATGGTTACCGAAATTTGATAAAATACACTCAAAACTTATTGTAATATTCTCATTTCATGTTGAAGTATTGATAATGAAAAAGTAAGCAAAAACCATAGCAATGTTTTTTTTTAGATGGTATCCGTTGAAAAACTGTAAATAATTTCCGTAGCAACGTTAGTATGAAACGTCTTGTCAACTTGTTTTATATGTTACAACATGAGTTGTCAGTATTTTAATTTTTAAGTTTGAAGTTCGTCAACTTCAAGTCTGACAAATGGTTACATTAACGGAAATGCATAAAATAATAGTTTTACAAATGATTGGTTACGGAAATGAAACTCGAACACAACAGCCTATACTTCCTATTTAAAAAATTGAGGGTTGTACCTGTCATTCGACGAGGGTTGAAGGAAGGGGTAGCATTTTCCGTTGGAGTATGTCAAATTATAGTTTGAATTTGACGTGTTTCGGGATTTTGTTAAAATATGTACCGTAACTGAAATGATGAATGTATTGCATTTGGCTTTTACACACTTTATTATGCAGTAGTAGCTCAGGAAGAACTTTTTCAGTTTGCCCCTTATTACACTTTCTCTATTGATTTCAGTTTGTTCACTTCTCAGATTATGGAAAGATGGATACTCAAAAATAGCAAGAAACCGAATAATAATATTCATATACTAGATACATGAAAAATTGATTGTATTGAGACTACGAAACCCCCCCCCCCCATACTCATGGGGTTTTGTGCCTTTAATTTATCTCAAAATTCCACAAAGATGATTCATTCAGTAAAGGTAATTTCGAAAAATTGGGGGCGGTCAATTCAGAATATTCTTAATAAACTTCTTCCTCTAGGAGTCTAGTACAAAGTTCACCTGGCTGCAATTTCATCAGCAGATGGGCCTCTCAATCTAGTAGTCCCGAATCATTGGTATGCTCAAATGATTTTTGTCAATCTGACGTGGTGGAAGGTGTTTCTGTGGTGACGCGCTTTCGAAAACATCTCCCTAGTTCGTACACCGTACCGTCACTCCAGTGTTAAATAATTTTAGGCACTCAGCACAGAGCAAGATTCTGGAGCAATACAGAGTAAAATAAAACTTCCTTCTTATGAAACGACACGCTGTAACTTGCACCCTTATCAGCGAGCGAACCGATAACTGACGTCAGCGTTTTTGACGAAATACTTTGAAAAGTCGATTGATTCGAAAGTTTTTTAACGTATGTCTTCATTGAATGAAATATTTTGAAACTGTGATGTAAATGTGATACTCATGCTGAGGATTTTCTTCTTAAAACAACTGTTTATTTTTTTCTTGTATCATTTTGCAGAGATGAAGGTTATTCAATCTTGAAGGTGTTATGACCACGAACATGACCATGACTATGACCACTAAGGTGGCCACAAAAAATCAATGTTGGAATTTTTTTAAGGGGGCCCCCCTGAAAGCTGCTAATTAGTTAAGAAATATATTTGGTCAAGTTTCAGCTCAAATGAATGAGGTTAACCCCGTGCTCAACTATATTGCAAGATTTGATTACATCTGCTGTGCAGATTTTGCTTTATTTATTTTCTCGATTGGTACATGAAAAAAAGGTGTAGTCAAAACTGTTTTCGAAGTAAATACAGCACAATCTAAAAAGAAAATGATGGATTCAGGAGAAAATAGAAGCAAAATGGTATAAAAAAAACAAGAAGAAATAATGTTTAAAATTGTATTATTCAAATTATAAAAAAAGAAAGCATTATACAGGAAGAAGTTAGGTACTATTATTATTTACATTCAGAATTAAATATCAGATTAAGGTGGTAATGGCTTAGATAACGTGGCTTTTGAAGAGCCAGGAAATTTTTTTCGACATTTCGATACAACTAGAAACAGAAACTGTCGTTGTTCTTCGTCTTTTGTCAAACAGGAATTGGAGTCTTGAATTAATTCTACCCCTCTTTCAGCTCCGTCATTGACATTCTTGAAACCGTTCACTATTTTTATTGCTTTTAAATAATTTCCACACCATAAATCAGGATCCGTTTTTGAAAATCCTGTATCAATTTCAAATAATTTGGGAAAATTTAGGATTCGATTAGAAACAAAAAAATCAATATCTTCATGAAATAAATTATTCACTTGATGGAGACTGAGTTTTGCTTGCACACGTTTTTTTTTCAAATGGAATTAATTGTAGACTTTTTACAGCCCTGTTTGTTTATACACTTTTTTCTAAATTTTCATCGAAGAAAGAAATTGAGATTTGTGTTTACATAAATCTTTATTAAAAATTAACAAATGCCAGTAGTAACAATGTAAATTGATCCCTTATAAGATAAATTTTTTGTATACAATGAATAGCCTCTGCTATGCCACCCATCCAGCGAGATGAATACGTGCTAAAACAATTAACAAATGTTCAAAACATTTTTTGTAATCATCCCTTGGATGTTGTATTTTCATTTATTCAATGAGAGTATTGGTATTTCATCTCTATTTTATGTCTAATTTTTTTATCTTCAATAGGAGTTTTGTATTTATTTTTGTCCAGCTTCGACCATCCAGTCCAAAACTTTGTTAAAATATCTGATTTGAGAATTATTTTTTGAAATATGGTGGCGACATACTAAATAAAGAAGATTTTTCTCTGATAATTGCTCCAGCATAACGCAGGTTCTGTTGAGGCGACCAGTATTTGCCGTACTGGTATCAAAAAATTATCTGCTCCTCACTGTTCAACTGGTAACAATACAGCTCTTGTCTGAGTTATTTCCGTACCTCTTTCAAGCTGAGGTAGGGAGTCTCTGCAGAAAAGGTCCTTGATAATAGCTCTTTCGTAAAAAATCCGACCTTTCAAGGGAGACAACTATATAAAAACAGTAGCCGCTAACTTGCAATTTGTAAAAGCATTTATAAAATTGAAAAAATGTTTATTTTATGTTCAATTATGTATTATTCAATAATGTATAATGTTCAAAGAACAAACAAAAAATTGATCAAAAGTGATTGAATTATGTATCTTCTTTGTCATTTTCCACTTATTCGGATCATGACCAGTCTTAGAAAATAATAGATATCTTCAAATATAAAAGTTTTAACAAAAAAGTGGTTCAGTTGAAACTTGGAGATAGCAGCAATTCGTATGAAATGAAATAAGAATCAACTTTTTCGGACAAATAGTTTTCATTTCATGAGAAAAAAACGGCGATTTAGCGATTTTTATTTCAAATTTAATCTGAATGAGGCACGGGTTGACGTTATCCATTTGAGCTAAAACTTACCAACTTCCCAAATCTTATTTTCTAGACAAATAGCAAATATAAGGGTGGTCCCGCCGGCAAAAATATTCTTCCACCTCATACCTTGTGACCACCCTAATGACCACAACTAATACCACTTGTTCAATTTCTGGGTTGAGTTTATATTATTCTATGAACTTGATAACGAGGCATCTAGCTTCACGATTCCGATTCCGAATTCGTTGTAATATCAGTCTTTTCAGCACCTTCAAGATGATTGGTTGGACACTGAAGTGTTCCTTCTGTGTCTATAATCTTGATAAGTATCACTTTCACGGTTTGAAATTTGTAAATCGAAAAACAATGTTGATTGTTGTCGCTTTGGGAGGTCGCTAGAATTATTCATTCCATGTAAATATAATACTTTTGTTTCTTGACATGTATATTTTGGCAAGAAATTGAACACTGTCAACAGAAAGTTATTGATTTTATGACGATGTTATTGAAAAATATGTTTTTGATTTAAATTTGACAAATACCAAAATTTCAAAATAATTCGTATCCTAAAGGAAATGTTCAGATTACCTTTTGGGCTGACACAAAATAATGTTTTCTCAGAATTAGACATTGATATTGAGAGTGGAAGTAATGACAAAAATATTTTTTCATGATTTTTCATCTCTGTGTGAATGGATTAAAAAAAACATTTTTTCTGAAGAATCTTTTTTCAATTTGCATTTTAGTAAAATTGTAATAATTCTCCCAGTAGAAAAACACAGTGAATCAAAATCATAAATATCTATATAGTGAAATGGACTGTAATACTTTTTTGATATATAGTTTCAATTTGAATGAACAAAGGAAAACATGAAACCGATTATTTTCGAATCAAAAGACTCCTCACTAACTTTACGATATTTTGGTCATCAGTGTATTAGTGGAACACCATAATGCATAAAAAATTTCATGCCTCTATCATTTCACAATTTCGTTTTGATACGATCAAATTATCGGCTGCAATCAATAACGTTGATAGGAATGAGGTAAAAAAGGAGCTTCTTCGAAATGAAGGAAATCATTCATTGCAAAGTTGAAACCATCACTGGAAAAGTAGTTAGAACAACAGTGGTTATTTTAAGTTATCTACAATGAATTTTTCTTCTCATCAATATCATGAGAAGTTTTTTTTTTCAGAAATGAGTTTAATTTGAAATTTTCTATCAAACGGCATTAAGATTCAACAAAAATTGTACCCTTGAAGTTGAACGAATCATAAAAATGAAATCAGATAATAATTTTCAACGTCTACTTACATTTTTCCATTTTTGAAGTCTCTTGTTGACGTATAATGAATAGATTCTTGTGAATTGGCTTTGAATTTCACATTTTCATTTGCCAATGTTTTGGCTATCGATTATCACCTTCCTTTGAGCCTAGTAATTTCATGTCTCCAATAAATTGAGATTTTTTCACAAAAAAATCATGAAATCGTTCGCCTTTTGAAGGATATGGTGTTCGACTGAAACTATTAGATCAGGATTTTTGTAAAATTATGGTTATTTAATTATCATTCAGTTTCTCCCAAAGCCGTATATGAAATATTGAACTGAGTATCGTAAACATTACTTCACAAGCATCTTAATCAACTTTTAATGTGTTTAATGTGTGATTAATTGTATTCAATATGTCTCCTAGTGAATATCCAGTGGTTTTAATCATTCGGGTGATTAATTGTATTTCATATGTCTCCTAGTGAATATCCAATGGTTTTAATCATTCACAATAATCTTTCAAATGGTAAAATTCAAATTCATCCAAGGCATTAAAATCACTACTCGCAAAACAATTGACCCTGAGGAAGGAGACAATCCATCGCCGAAACGTTGTCAAATGAAATTGTGCCCAACCGCTTGTGACATTCAAAACCACAACCCTTTTTTCAGGAAGACATTTTGGAGGAACCTGAAAATATCATATTCAACTAATTGGGATAAATAGACTGTTCCCAAGTGAAGAAAGATTTCAACACATTGATGGGTCTTCTTAGTAATTTGTCAGCCAGTTGATCTTCAGCTGATTTTTTTACCGTTCTATTCATAACTGTCAAGGACATTTACAAAACATTTACAAAAATTTAAACACTCAAGACGACACCCATGTTAAATGGTGATTGGTTGGATTGGTGTATTTTGTTGAAAAATATTGGCCAAACAATAATGAAAACATCTTGCAAAAAAGATGAATCCTATCTGATGGAAGTTATTTTCCAAAAGAAATATTACACCTTTGCTCTGATGATTATCTTTAAGTTTCTGATTGCACCTACCATCATCAGCTTCTTTAGCAAAATCAATTATGGTGTTCTGCGAACCATCTCAGAGGCCTCACAGTAGCCACGACTGACAGACAGACGGAGCCAGAGCTTGCTAGTGTCAGTGACGGCGGGCTCGTTGGGGCGGGGTTCGCTCGGTGCCTAATGGAGGGCTCGGGCTCCGAGCGGGCCCCCACCCGCACTGCGAGCGACTATTGCTCACTATTAAATATTCTAAATGATAAGAAAGAGTTGTATGTACTATATTTGAAACATTCCAATTATTTATTAACTACGTATTGCGTAGGTATATACTGTTTGGCGTTTTTATTTAAATAAAAAATTGAGAAACTCTCTTGGTGTCGTTATTTCATTCATAAACTTCTGCTGGGGTCGTCTAGTCCCACTTATTAGTCTCAATAACTTTTTACCGGTTTGAAATAATCGCGCAAGAAAAATTTTGGGGCAGAACCTGAGCTATAGATAATAATTGTATAACCCAGCAAACCTATTTCAACGGCACCGTTGGAGTAGGATCGGTGGGACACTAACCTGTGTCTTTACCTGCTTACCACGTGATTACCTCTTCCAAGAAATAATAATTTAGACAAATTTCTTGTGGTTTCTGGTCCAAATTTCATATTGGACAAACAGGGAGAACTTTTTCCCAATGAATGAAAGAACATAGAAGTAGCCCAATGTGAATACCAATTCTACATTTGCAAACCATCTTTCAACGGAGGGCCATGAGTTCAACCATGACTATGAAATATTCACTGAGAAAGAAAGGTTTGATAATTGATCTTTTGGAATAATTACAAATTATAAGAATTGAAAATTCTGAAAATCTACTGTATGACCAAATTGAATTTAATTCTTTCTGTCCTTTGAATCTGTTTTCTGGTGTGATTGGTGATTAGTTTACTACGCATGTCCAATTGATGACTTGGTGATGATCACCAAGTGATCATCTTCAAGAGGAAGACCAGTTTGAACTTCCTCTTGAAGATGACCACTTGGTGATTGTAACACGTGTCGAGGTGTTGAAATAACGGTTTGGTGTTTGGAAAAAACTCCCGGTAATATTCATTACTACAACAGTGATTCCAAACAGTGCATCACAAGTAATGATATTTATTCCAAATTCAGGTAAAAATGAATTTAGCAGGTTATGACGTAGGTAAGTATACCTATGATTCAAATTGTTATTATATAAAGCACAAATTAAGTAGAATTTAGTAAATATGGAAACTCTTGAGAAATACATTGTATAGGAAAACATGTTGTCGGCCACTTCACTGTTGTTCAATATTTCCAAATTTGGATCTGGAACTAATTGCTTCCAGAATCAACAGAAAAAAATATATCGGTTTCATGGTCATCGATTTTCTGCCAGAGATATAAAGTTTTTTTCTACTAAAGCAAATTCAAATCCAAAATAGAGTGGATGTAAACATTGACATGCTCTACGCCCGTGATACTGAAAATCCCAAGCATTGGCCAGGGTCGTATTTAGAACCAACATCTTGTTGATCGCAAATGCTATATCATACTTAGGAAAACTTTTTTATAATGCACAGGTTTTGCACTTTAACGGACAAAATGCAGATAATATGTGTAATATAAAAAGATGTTCATTGGATTTTTCACAGCGCACTCAAGCATTATATGAAAAGAGACGTAATTATTTCTTTATTAATAATTTTTATTTTATGTAAAATCAAAAGGAATATTAATCAAAATTATTCAACTGGATGA
>WOGO01002936.1:0-15037 GCA_015342085.1 Leptinotarsa defecta | reverse complement strand
CGCTGGGATCTTGAAGACATAATGATAAACAATTACACGTGAAAACCAACAACACAACTACTGAAAACTAAACTAGTCAAATCAGGTGTTGAATAGTGCAAAGTGTGTTAACTTAGTAGCTTTTTAGTGCAGAGTGTGTTAAGTCATAAAATTCTTGGACTCAACACAATAAACGCAACTGGACATTATGCAGAATAGTTTGAGTAAAGCGTAGTAAGTACTAGAACAAGACCTAACAACGCTTTACAAAATCCATTTTGTTCATTTGTAACTTATACCAATGACATACAAGTAAATAATTCAGTTAACATCTGAAATCGGACTTATCACACTGTACATACATGTAGATATAATTGTTGTGCTTGCAGCTGGTTCAATAACCGATTTTGAACTTGACACACTTTATGCAGCTGACACAGATTTGAGGCTGTTGCGGAAAATAATGAGTGTAAAAATAAGGAGAAAGCAACAGCCCTTATACTGGCATAACGAGGAAAAGACTCCCTAAATTCTGCAAAATATCAGTGGATGATCAGGAAAATTATGAAACAGTCTTTAACTCAGAATAGTAGTCGATCTTTATTGAACTTTTACATATCTGGTGAAAAAAACATTGTATGATTACAAAATGAAAGCTTACAGTATTTTTTCTATAAATAGAAATTTTTGATTTATTTCCTTCTTCAAATTTATGATTCAATTGCAGTATTGAACGTGACCATAATAATGTCACTTTGACTTTGAATACTCTGTTCATTTTGAGTTCTTTCCATATTATTTACTCTGTATAAGTTTGATGTGTGTTGCTTCGCTCTTTCACATTTTAATTTTTTCCTGTAGGCATCATCAGATTCAAAAGTTGAAGACAAATATTTTTGCACCCTAGTTAAAAGGTAATGGACTGTATCTCGATCTTATGACCTACATTGCGTTATCGAGCTCAAGGCTTAATAACCATGACACTTCTTATGATTTATGTCTATATTTGTATATTATGTATTGAATAAATAATAATTTAACAGAACGATGTAAGTATTTCATGAATGATGTAACGAAAAGATGCCCGTCTTCCTACAAAAAACAAACAAAGTGAGAATATTTGAAAAATCTATTTCCTCTTATACTTTTCAACGAACAGTCATATGTAAAATATAGCAATAATTTATTTTACCGCTCCTATGTTGGTTTATCAACAATTAATTTTCATTTCAACCCTAATCACGCTTTCATAGGTTCAACCACACCTGAATCAACTTCTGCTGCAACTGTATCTATTGGAATCTCTACTGATTTTGTCTTTTCCCAGGCCTTGTCAAAATTATAAACCAATTCAAAACCAGGTTTGTCCAACAAATGTGGTTTGAGTTTAAAGGATTCTTGCAAGTTCAAGAGAGCTACCTTGTCGCAGAAATTACAGCCAGTAATATAGTTGAATAAATCATCAGGTGTGTAAATATCAGGAACACCTTTCCTATTGAAAAACTGAAAGTTAAAAAAATTGATTAGATCTACATAATAAATCAATGAAATATTGTAGTACTAGTACAATGATGATACACCTTATATTTTCATTATACAAATTTGAGGAAAGATCAAATCTGTTAGTGAAATCAACATAAAACTTTTTAAAGCCAAAAATATTTCTCACTGTTCTCAATCCTTTTTCAAAGAATCACACTCCTTTTATTATTTATATTACTTTTCCCTGAATGTCATTTTTACTTCAAAGCTGAATGCACTGGCTAAAAATGAACCTGACTAAAGTTTTGTAAGTGACACTTATTGGCAAGCTGAATGATTAAAAGAAAGATTTTGGCTTTCTCCTTCTCCATCTTTATATCATTATATAAAACAGACTCTCTAATTGAGTCTATGCTGAAAAGGGGGCTTGGTTGTATACCTTCTGAACTGTATATATTCTTTCATAGCTTTATATTTTATTAAATTACTTTTCAGGAAGAATCCCAATATGGAAAGACATATATGACGTTTTAATTAAAAAAAAAACAACTTTTTAATGCCATGTTGCCATTTGGTACCCTGTAAATTGATACATCTGAATATTTCATAAGAAACATTTATTGATAACTTCACTCCCTCGCCTCAAAGTTTTATTGGAAGCTTGATACTGTATAACAGGAAATCAAGAATTGAATAAATCGAAAGTATTTCATTTAGGTTGACAACTTCTGAATTTAAATATGAACATGCTCAAGACAACGGCCTGATTACAAAGCAAATATGTGATTGAATCGGCCGGTAAATGAAGAAAATCCATAACGTATTCAAGTAACACCTTATTGTGAGATTTTCACTGTACAGTTATACAAAAACGCAACACTGATTTCGCTAAAAAATAGTTTCTTCAGGCGTATCTATACTATAGACACACGTTTTTGTAAAACACATGTTTCTTGATTACAAAATGAAATCAAATTAAATCAAAATATACTTTATTGTCCGAAGAAGAAATACAATGTTAATATAGAAAAAGTACTAAAAAAGTACAACTGTAGATGTTAAAAAATGTATAGATAAAAAATAAAGTGATAGTACAAAGAATAAATTGCTAATATATTGTTAATAGGATTCGCTAAAATACTCTTCCAAACTATAATAGGGTCTATCAACAAGTAGGTTCTTCACCGTCTTTTTGAAATGAATGTTGCTTAGATTTGCAGATCTCATTTCTAATGGTGAATGATTGAAACAACTTACCACCAGTATAGTAAATGGAATCCTTGATTAAATTCGAAGTTGGGATGGGAAGTTTAAAGTACAATTGCTATTACGAGTAGCATAAGGAGTAGAAGCAAAGTTGAACTTTGATTTATGTTTATAAGGCAAACCTTCTCTAAGATAAAAAGTGCGATGACTGGTAAAATTTTATTGGCAGTGAACAAGTTTCTGCACGATTCTCTGGGTAATACCAATTCAGAAGACAGAAGGGATAAGTTGCATGCTCCCCAAAAAGTTATTCCATAACGTAGTCGAGATTCAATAAGTGCATGGTAAAGGGTCTTTGCGATATGGAAACCCAACTCATTTGAAACCACTCTAACTGCATAACATCCGGAGGAGATCTTACTCTTGAGTTGTTTGAGGTGTTCATCAAAGTTCAGCCTATTATCAATGAATACACCAAGAAATTTTGTGTTTAAATTATTTTGTGATATGACAGCGTCTATTGAAATTTCATCTAGCGAACATTTGAATGATAATTAAATACATTTTAAATTAGGTATGATTTTCTGTGTGACATTTAATATATGTAGTGTTCGCCGAAAAAAAAAATACATAGGGTGTCAAAAAATTAGTTTTGACGTAACGATGGTTTCAGGCACTTGAAAACATGCTCTTTCATGTGAACTTCGTCAAACTTGCAAAGAAACTTTTTTTACATCTCTATTTGGTGATTGAATGTTCAGAACCATTCGCAAAAAAAGATACATTTCAATAATACAATGCAATTCACAACACCTACTTTACATTAAAAAGCAGATTCAGAGTGTCTGAATTTAAAATCAGAATAATTATGCTTCCTGCATGTTATCCTAGTTTAGTAAAAAATTTCAACCAAGATGTTTCAAAAAGTTATGTATTCTTCAAAAACCATTGATTAAACCCAGAAAAATTATTGATCAAAAATTATGTCTTTTCTTTAGAATAACAAAATCTCATTGTTTTGAATAATACTCTAAAGAATTGTCTCCTTATAAGGAATTTATGATTTCAGATTCATTTTTATCTTTGGCAGATTCTTCAAGTTCTTCGGTGCTGATGCGAGAACTATTAATTCAAGTTTTCCTCAAACCCAGCATACCCTATTTCACAATTTTCTGATGTTATATTTGAAGCAAAACTTACAGAAGATTCATCTTCATTACATACCGCATCATATATCCCATTAACCGCTTCAAACTATTTTTCGAAAACCTCTCGATTCTTTTTGAAATCGACACTCGCGTTCATTTTGATAAAATAGAATTTATGAAAATCTCATTAAAATTACGAAACTAAAAGAAAATATTTGTGGTGATAAGCTAGAAAACCCAGAAACGAAAAGGTTACTTTAATCAGCTGCACTGTAGCCCAGTCACATATTCGATAACTGAAGCTACCGCCACACTACAACGAGAATAAACATCGCAGATTGAAGGAATGACGTCACAGATACCCAGACCAATGATATCAAGACCTTACACCCCACTGAAGGCGTGTACATAGTAGTAATACCCTGCGAAACTTTGAACGTGTTTTTCTAGAAAACTTTTTTTCATACACTATGTACCTTTTTTCGGCAAACACCACATATGTGAAATGGTATTGATAAAAAAAAAAACTCACATTGATGATATTATTGCAGTCCCTGTACAGAAAATGGAAGGCATTTTCGTGACTTGGTTCCACAGACTGGCTAACATCAATGAAATAACACTCTTTATTGTGCCATAGAATGTTGTACTCCGATAAATCTGCATGAATCAGATTAGCCTTCTCAAACAATATTTTCATAGCTTGTATAACCTAAAAAAATTACTAGTTTTTTATTTTATTATTTATTCTATTTTGATTGTATTATTTTATATTTATTCAAAACATTTCAATGACACGAAAATGAAGCAAACTGAAGTATTACCTCATCATAAGCAACAATGTAGTCAGCTTCCTTCATTTTTGCATCTTTCAACTTTGGTGCAGGCCGATGATTCTCTCCAATAAAAGACATGACTAGAACATGTTTTTTGAGCGTTACAACATGCGGGCAAAGAATGCCAGCTTTCCTGAGTCTCATAAGATTTGCCATTTCCTTTTCTGCCCAAATATGAACGGTTTTCCTAGCAGTTTGGTTGCCAATCCTGTCTTTAAAACGATGGTCATCTTTAATGTATTTATCTCGTTGTTTAAATTCTGAAAGAGTAGTCTTGAACACTTTAATAACACATTCTTTTGGTAACTGTTCGGTAGCAAATGGAAATGCAGGGTCTGAGTCAGCATGAAGTATCACAGCTTCCTTACCTGAAAATTCAATAAAAATGTAGCCAATGATAAAAAATTATATTGTCTCTCAAGAATTTTTTGGTTAAATTATGTTTATTGTCCTGTTTATATATGTAGGAATAAAATTAGTTTGAACATTGTAAGAACTCTCATCCGTTTCCAAATCAACCCATTTCTTGTTCAGTGTAAGTACCCCTTAAGCGTTTCTGATTCTATTGATATATTTTACCTAGAACATAGGCAAGCAACAAGGCCATTTTGACCATTTTATGAAGCCACAATTCAAAATACTAATTCGTTGGCGCGGGATTCATGATAATATCCCGAAATTTTCGGAATCAAAACTGATAAGTTGTTTAAAAAAAACAGAAGAATGAACTCGTCAAAAGGAATTCGTAGTATTCATTCCATCTTGAGTTTTATAAGAAAAAAAGAAACCTCATTAAATCTTAGGTTGGTGTTTTTTTATTAAAATCAATTCATTTTCCGAAAATATGTAACTTTTAGGTTAACTATTGGAATTTGTACGACCGGTATAAAATCGGCCGTCCAAAATCGGTGTGTGTGCAATTAGCTTACCGGTGATCGACACTGATCACCGGTCGGCGTGTGTGCCAGGTCCCGTACCCACATGTGGTTCACTATTGGAATTTGGACGACCGGTATAAAATCGGCCGTCCAAAATCGGTGTGTGTGCAATTAGCCAAAGGAATTTGAGAAACAGGTGCATTTGACAGAGAAAAAAAAACTAGAAAATGTGTTGTTACGGGAGGAGGAACCATACCTCATAAAGATTAACACAATGAAAACACCTTTTTGTCAACCATTTTCATACAGTGAAATTGTTTTAGAATCTTTAGATCATCAGTTCTCAAACTGTGGGTCGCGACCCCCAGGGGGGTCGCGTGGTGTGTCCAGGGGGGTCGCGGGATAAGGAGGAAAATCAAAAAAACAAATCAGTCATAGCTGTAGTTTTTATTAATAACAAAATTTATAGGCTACACAAATTTGTAATACACATACAAGTTGAAAAAGGTGTAATAATATTTAATGGGAAACATGAGCTTGTTTGGAATTAACCAATTTTTTTATGTCCGGAATGAGTTTTGTAATACACAAAAGAATGTCATTTTCCAGGGTCAAACGATTTCTTGATTTTGTTTTGATATTCACCATTTTGGAGAAACCTTGTTCACAGTTATAAGACGTAGAAAATGGCATCAAAGTCTGTAATGCTTTTGTAGACAGTTCTGGGTATTCATTTTTAATACCTATCCAAAATTTGTCGATACAAGCACTGTTAAAAGTGAGTTTTGCTGACTGATCACTTGAAATTTCGATCAGTTGATCATGTTGACGAGCAGTTAGCTCAGCTTTTGTTACGACTTGATCACTGAACGGATTGACTACCCACAAAACCCCACTCGTATCCTTATTTGGAATGTAATCTGTCAACTGTTCAATCAAACCTTCGAGATGAGAAGATACTAGTAAGGAGAGAGATGAAGTGTCAGGGGATGTACAGTAGGATGTAGACAGAAACCCTATAAACTCTTGAGTTAGTGTAAAATTTTCAAAATCTTCTTTCTTAACTCTTGCGTTCCAAACACTGAGTTTTTTTACAAATGCATTTACTCTGTCTTGAGCATATATCATATTTTTGTCTGGTCCTTGTAGGGATAAGTTCAAAATATTAAGGTGAGAGAAGATGTCAGCCAAATAAGCAAGCTTAACCAACCACTTTTCATCACTGAAAAAAGTGGAAAGTTCGGGTTTACTATCAACCAAAAATAACAACATTTCTGACTTTAATCCAAACAGTCTGCTTAATACATTACCACGGGATAGCCACCGTACTTCAGTGTGAAATAAAAGATGTTTATGCAAGGCTCCTACCTCTTCACACAAAATATTAAACATCCTACTTTGCAGCGGGCGACTTTTAATGTAGTTCACTATCTTGACAGCTTCATTTAAAACTTGCCGTAATTCATCTGGCATTTTCTTAGCTGCCAAAGCTTGCCTATGTAAAAAGCAGTGAACCCAGCTTGCATTCGGTGTCAATGATTTCAACCTGGCAATTAAGCCACTCTTCTTTCCCGTAAGGGCCATTGCTCCATCACTACAAATTGAAACACATTTCTTCCAATCAAATTCAAAAGGTTCAGTTGCTTGAACAAACACCTTATAAAGACTTTCACCTGTTGTATTATTCGGCAGGGGCTTACAAAACAAAATATTTTCATGAATAGCATCACCGTAATCGTACCGGATGAAGCATAAAAACTGAGCACAGTTGGCAACATCTGTTGACTCATCCAACTGAATTGCAAAAAAAGTACTGTCTTTTATTTGCTTCTTTAGCTGGTTCTGAACATCTTCAGCCATGTCACATATTCTTCTTGAAATAGTATCATTTGATAACGGGATTTTTTTCAATTTTTCAGCATCTTGAGGACTGATTATATTTGAAACCATATCAATTGCAGCAGGAAGAATTAATTCCTCAGCAATTGTATGGGGTTTCCCTTTTTTAGCAATCTTCAGTGCTACCTCGTATGAAGCTTTAAGAGCATTCTTATTAACATTAGCAAGATCCGTAATGTTTACCTGTTGACTTCGAAGGGAGAACAGTTTTCTTTGGAAAAATTCCACTGGTTTGTCTTTCAAAGCAAAATGTTTAGTTTCTAGATGGCGTTTCATTTTCGAAGGCTTCATGCTTTCAGCTGACAACACTTCATTACACACCACACATTGAGGTTTGTCTGCCAGTTCAGTGAAACCGAATTGTATGTACGACTGGTCATATTTGCGGAATTTTGTCTTTCTGCACTCACTAGCACTAGCATCACTACTTGACGACGGTCTTCTTAAAAACTTATCCATTGCTACTTTTTCTAACTGTATTTGCTCGCAATACTACTCACAAGTACACACACAGTGTTGAGTGATCGACTCAAGAAGCCAGACTGTCATGTCGTCTGCCGTCCACCGGCTAGCAGAGAGTGCGCGCGCAAACAGGCCCTATGAGTCATCATTGCTTTGTCATTGTTCGTGCCACGAAGTGAGTTATCCCACTTTCTCTTATTATAAACAATTCAAGTGACAACAATTTGTATTTATTTTTATTAGTTAATAGTATTTTTATGGATAAAACTTAGCCAATAGTGTTTTTTTTTCATTTTTGTTTATATTTAAAAATAGGGGGGTCGCCGAAATACTAGGTCTAAAAAGGGGGTCGCAGTGGCAAAAACTTTGAGAACCCCTGTTCTAGAGTATACTCTAGATGAGTGATCCTGCCTTGTTCGATTGATAACCTATTTATTTTGTGGAAAATTTTGTCTGATTTCTACTGAGTTTTCTATTTGTTATGACCGTTATCGCTATGTTGAACCATTCTCAAGTAAACTGATATATTTTGTGTGGGTGTCATTATTTCCAAATCATAAGTGACTGTCAGGGCCTAGTTACGCGTCATTCTCAAAATTTCAATTACTGTTACTATCCTAATCAAACTGAACCAATGAAATCAATCATTCAAATACGAGGGTGACTCGATCTGTAACATCATAAATGCTTCTACTGAAATTCAGAGATAGTGTAACACCAGACAACGCTGTTTCCACCCACCAGGTGTCATCAGTAGTGCTAGGCCGAACCACTTATCTGACCTGAGGAAGAAAAGCCTGAAAGTAGATGTCATCTCCCCCACGATCACCAAGAGATATTTGTCTACTATCTGTCACTGCAGCTTTCACTGCAAGGCAGCTAGATGGCCTGTGTTCATTGGAGAGCCTCATTCATCTATGATATTCGAGGCTTGAGTCTTCTGTTGATCCCATTTTTGTAGCTTTTTCTTTTCAGTGCAGTTCAGTGGTTCAGCCTAGCAGCACTGAGGGGACCTGATTGGTCGAAACAATGCTGTTTAGAATTTGATCACAAGTTCATCTTGATGCTAGATGCAGTAAAAACTGCACTGAGAGACAGAAGACGAATCTCGTTCAGAAGTCAGAGTTGAGTTTGCAACTGATCGCCTCGGGGAGCCTCATTTATTTTTGATGTCAAAAGATTGAGTTTTATGTCTCTCTCACACATGACATATTCGTAGTGGTAGAAAAATTCATAGGTTCAATTTGATATTAAGATTTGAATCCAGTTGTATCTAGTGAGACAAGTCGAATGAATATTTAGATAAAAAATCTACCAACATAATAAACAAATACAAAAACCGAAATTAATTATCAGTAACTCTCTGAGACCACTTGAATGGTTATGGAATCGAATAAAACTCATCAATTCCAGGAACAGATACCGAAATAAAAAATTGATTGCCATACTTAACTGATTTACATGAACGGATACACGAAAATGAGACAAAACTCCTTCAATTCAAGCTCCACCTTAGATACCAACAATTCATATATGATATCCACGAAGATCACAATCAGAACTAATTCGTATAGTAAAACATTTTGAATTCAAATGGGAACGTTATTGTGAATTTCAATGAAATCAAAATGAATACGCGACGTTAGTGATGCATCTCTCCGCTTTTAAGGCACAATAGATTTAATTGAATAGAACTGGCCGATACTTGATGAAAATTCATATTGAAAGTCATTATTACAGTTTATTGAATGAATTTCACTATGACGGGTTTCACATAAACCGCGACACCTATTTCACTAATATATTATAGCTTTCTCAAGCGTAAAATTTTTTTTACGCTTGTCGCGATTTTTGTAAAACCCTTTATAGTGAAAATCATGAAATAAACTAATAAAAAGTTACAATAAATATCAAAATTGAAATTCTGTTGTTGAAAAATATGAGTTCAGTCATTCACGTACTCCGCTCTTAAGTTTTAAACAAATGTTCTCGTTGAAAATTACCGTTATCAAGACGCTGAAATTGATTCAATTTGCATATTCTGTTCTTCTTTTCATTTTTCGAAACGTCATCCTCATATTCCTGTTCCTGTCATTATTCTCATTAATGAGATCATACAACCTGAATCATAAATGAGATCGTACACGACGATGTTTATTTCAGATCCATTTGACATGAGTCCCAAATTCCTTTGCTGGTTCACAACGAGATTTCTATTGCTCGAAAAACAATTGTTCAGGATCAGCAGTATTGAAACTTTTCTGTTGACCAGTGCTAGCTACTGCAATTTTCGGTACATTTCGTCGATTTCCTCACAATAAGACTTTACTGTGATGGATTGGCCTGGTTGCAGTAAGTTAAAGTGGATCAAACCAACCGGTGATCACCATACAGAAACCATGGTCTTTTTTGGTGAAATTTTAACCTTGAGAAATGCCTGGGTGGCTACTGTCCTGAACGACTGTTGTCGTAGAGGAGCCACGTCCCATCACACGTGACGATCCGATCCAAAAAAGGATCGTTTCGGTTACACGAAAGCAAAGAAGGAATGACCTCAAACGTGACCAATTCTATAGATAGTTCGAATCGTGGGCTATTCACTTTTCGAGTTTTTTCGTTCTTCAATACGTTTCAAAGCATTAAAATTCGCACCAGGGTTCTCAAATCCTCGTCTTCTGTTACAATAGCTCGACCATTTCGAGGCTCATTTTTAAGGCTAGAACGCACTGTGTGACCATTAACACTATCATTGCCAGAAGTCTGGTTAATTTTGTTGGCTGTTTCGGCAGCGCTTTGGTTCAATTTGGATTCATAGAGCAACATTGTCCGAGCTGAAAATAGAGCAATGAGTGAAATTTAGACAGAAATAAACATCATCAATGTATGGGGTATGAAATTCTCTATCGATTAGTATATACCACGACACAGTAGAATAAATATTCATTGGGATATGCTTCGACCAGATATTCCGTGTTAGGAATCAAACGTTAAAATGTAAGACCTCGTTAGTCCTTAGCTCGCACAAGTTTCTCAACTTCTGAGAATTATCGTTCGTATGGGGGCGACAGCTGATTAACGGAAAAATAGATTTTAAACAGATCTTTTCAAACAGATCAACAAAGATGCATGACATTAAAAGGGGCAGCAGTTTTGAAACAACTGCAGTTTTCCTGTTCGAGTGATATGCCCAACAAATGTACCCTCTGATATCCATCATAATATTGTTGATTTATTTTCGTCTATAAAAATAGTGGTAGCGAGTATTAATAGGATTTTTGCACTTTATCACGCTCTTCAAGCAAACTACTGCGTAATGTCCTTATTTTTAAAAATATGTTAAAGAGATGAATTGCAGTGGAAAAATAAAGTGTATTGACTGAACATTATTTCGAATTTAATGCATTTAATGAATAACTGTTTTAACTATATCCTCCATTTCAGTATTTCTGTTATTTTTACATTCATATGCAAGAATGGACATACTACTGAAGACCCTTGTGAATGAATAATACTCATATATTCATTTCCAAATGTTGAATTGAATATATTTTTTGTCCTACGGAGAATACCTTAGAATGATTCAGATTTTATAAAACTGGTAGAAGTCAAATGATAACATCAAGCAAACAACACTTCTGATCGTGAAAAAATTGTACGCGGAGTTACTCAGGGGTCAGTCCTAGGCCCAATTTGATTCTTGTTATATATTAACGATATGGCAAAACTTGAAATATCTGAAACAATTACATTGCTGATGACACTACGGTACTTTAGCATAATAAAGGTCCCGGTACTTTGACTAGGTCTATATCCACCCAGATTTATGAAAAATAAAAAAATGATTTGAATCGAGTATGCCATCGCTAAATGTTTCTAAAACAAATCTGATAACATTCAAGTGGGACTAAGAACAAGTAATACTAGGTAAACACATGATTGAAAGTAAGCCTGTAACCAAATTTCTTGGTATATTCATTGACAGTTATTTAAAATTTGATACGCAAATTACTGCTTTAAAAAAAATCTTTCGGTTGCTTTGCCATAAATGCCATATCTCGTGAACTCGGATTTTCAGCAGCATTAAATGCATACTTTCCACTTATGGAGAGTCATTTATGGTATGGAATTCCTTTCTGAGGCTCAGTAAGCCAGATTTTGATGCGGAGTATACTCTTTATTCAGAAAAGAGATTTGAGAATAATCTTCAAATTGAAGGTGCGTGACTCGTGAAGGTCACGTTTCTGCAGAAATGAAATATTAACAATATTTGAAATATTGATTCTAGAGAAAAAAGTTTCAAAGCCATACAGAAAGGTCTACGCGTAACGATAAAAAACTTTCCAATCCACATCCACTGCCCACATCATCATTGACCAGAGTCTCAAATCTGTAGAAGTAGACAAATATATAATCATCTATCAAAAAATATTACATCAATTTATAAACTCAAAAGAATTTAGAAAATCATCGAAGAACCTTGTTTTGGAAAAGTGCATACAGTTTGCATACAAGTTCTAATCTTTCGGTATACCACGATATATATTACGATATATGTCAAGTAATTTTCTTTTTTTTTTTTGATATTTTTTGGTTGTTTTGTGGTCTGTTATTTTCAATCTTCACTGTTTTTTTGTGAATACCATATAGTCTTCAAAAAAACAGCATTTCATATATTTTTTACATTTTATGTATTCATAAACATGGCAGCCTTTGTCAACGAAATGTATTAAATTTTAGGTAATAAAGACCTATCTATCTATCCATTGGAAAACTCATTGTCAAATCTTTTCAATATACGATTACCGTTTACAAAAGTATAAAAAGTCTCACCTATATTTCACTAGCGACCCACCTCGGCTCCCGGTGCAATGCTGATTCTAAATATAAATTCAACCACCGGAAATTCAAAAGGGTAGAGAAAGAGTGATGAAAAGATAATTTTGTTTTATGGACTTGCTTTTTTCCCTGTGGTTGGCGCCTCAGTTGGAATATTCAGAAATCCTTTCTTATTGAACAATATAAAACAAATCTACATACAAAATTTCAGCCTCAGACAATATAGCGGTTCAGAAATAGTGATGAAAGGTAATTTTCATATATAAACATGCCCCTTTTACCTCCTGTAGGCGTCCCAGTGTAATAATAGGATCCTTTTCTCAGGACAAGAGAAAAATTAGGCAATTCCGATAAATGCCTAGGCTGTAGGGTTCGTGCCGATCACACGAAGGCCGGTCTTTTATGTTACTCTCGCAATGACCGTCATTACACCAGTTAGAATATTTCAAAATCCTATGTACGAATGTAACTATGTACCAAATATTAGCTTCGTAGGTCTTACTAGTACGGAGAAACATGGATGAATGAGTGAGTGTTAAGTCGGTAACTTTCACTTTTATAAATATATTTCAATTTAATTTATTGAAATAGAAATGTAAAATTCGTACATACATAGATAATGATTACATCCCAATGATGGTTTGATAATAAATTGATACAGCTACCGCAAAAACTGATAGAATATGATATTAGTCGTTCAAGTGTGAATAAATATGAGGAATCCATGAGTGAGAAGAAATGTTTTCTTATCATATTACAGGAAACAGTGCTTTAAATAGCTGAACTTATACTAATATCCCAAGCCTGTTCGAGTGATCGATTTCAATTTAATTGATATTATTTTACCTTCAAATTACCGAACTTATATGAATATGCCAAGCCTGTTTGAGTGATCATATTCGATTTCAATGATATTATTTTACCTATGGATGTACGAGTATGAGGGTAGAGTAAGATCAAATTATATAATTTGGAATGATCTACTTTGAAAACTAGTTCTCACAGTAGATTATGAGATAAAATTTCATGGGATTGAATCGATATGTTCTAACAGATTAATAACTTTGGCGTTATCAATCACTTCCAATATTTCATTGAATTTTGCGAAATTTTGAATAATATAAAATACATATGAACAGGGTGTTTATTAAATATTCGCCAAAATTTCAAGGGGCTATTTTAAGGATATTTTGTAGTTTCATGATTTTTAATAGGGCACTTTGTTTTGAAGCTACGGAACGAAAAAGAATTCCGACAATAATAATTTATTACCAGAAATTACATGTAATGTTTCTTAATCTACAAGAACTGTTGAAAATGACTAACGCCCCCCTCCCTGCCACCGTCGGATGCAAGAATCCAATCTTCTTCTCATAACTTGGTAGGACTAGTGTAGCGGTGTAGACCGCTATACTTTTATGTCGGCTACGTTAAAAATTTCAACATTACCAAAACCGTTATTGTCGAAATTCTTTTCGCTCCGTATTTTCAAACAAAGCTTCCCATCAAAAATCATCAAAGGACAAAATATCCTTAGAATAGTCAAAGAAATAGTCCCTCAATTTTTTGCCACTTGTTTAATAAACACTCTGTATATAACCCATTTATTCAATAAAAATATTCAAAATTCGTTGTTTTAATTCACTTCAACACATTTCAGAGCGAGATTCAGAATAGAGACATCAAAACTAGAGTTATATCCTTCTGTTACTTTTCTGATGAGTTTTGTTATGAAACAGCTGATAGATATATGAATTTTTACTTCACTCAAACTGAAATTGAGATGTCGCCAAGTGCAAAATAATTGCATATTTGGAGTTTTAAAGCCAGTTGTTCTTCAATAATCTTGGACATATCGACAATTCATATCTTTGCTGTGTTAGTTGACAGTAGTGTTTTTGGATTTCTTTGGCTGCCTTTTTTCCCAACTCGGCTTGGACCATATCCGCAGCGGCCGGCACTAAAACAGTCTCACCGATTGTGTGAGGCTTTCCATCTTTTGCAATTCCTAAACTAGCAAGGTATGATCTCTTTATCAGGTTAGTATCAGTATTAACAGACTTCATCGAACATTGGGTTTCTTTCTTAAAAGTTCAATTGGCTCACTGATCAAATCAGCGTGCTTAGTATTTGGTGGCAGCGGTTCTTCACAGCTGAATGAATCAGGAGAGTCCCTACAGGAGTTTGAAGCCGACATTGCTCGATTGGTTCGTCTGGCATATCCTGCTACACCGGAAAATGTAATGGAGCGGTTAGTAGTTCAGGCATTCTTGGACGGACTTCGCGACCAAGAAACGAGGCAGGCCTTGAC
>WOGO01002935.1:0-15039 GCA_015342085.1 Leptinotarsa defecta | reverse complement strand
TGATCATGTCTAGAAATGCACGTTTCTCGTCGGATTTTCTGTGTAGAGATTGTGAAGTTATGGATATGAGACAATTATATTAATATTGTACAAACGTTAAGTAACAACGTGAAGTAATGGCAAAAAACCACGACTATAACACTCGACATCGCGACCAACTAACCTATTGTACTGTTAAAAAGTCAATTTCACAAATACCATATTCTTTCATGACAACTAAATTATATAACACTGTACCTCACAAAATGAAAAATTCTTAATCCAAACCAATATTCAAAAAAAATAAGAAAACACATTCTCGAACAAGATAGACGATTTAAAAAAAAATGTTAGAGTAAAATAAGTTAGTGTTAGTCAAATTCACTCCAAAGTCATTTCATACTGTGTTGTAAGTAGCATAATCCTACCCATGCGACCTAAATTTTATCTATTTGAACATTAATATTTCATTCTTATAGAACGTGTAATATTTGTCCAAGGTTTTATCTATTTTCCCAATTTTTGTTTGTCAAGTATTTAATCGGCCTATTTAACCTCAAGTCGAAATGTAATTTTTTTAATTATGACACCAAATTCACAAAATTTAATGAAATGTTTTGTAGTTTCTACTCCATGGACGCCATACTTACTTTAATACGAATATTTATATACTTTTAATTGTACTCTTATCTGTATACTCTGTGAATAAAGTTATTATTATCATTATTATAAACTGAAAGTAATTTCAATGACATATGGACTAAACAATCACAGCTGTATCCATCGATACTTGACGTGTTTGAAATTCACTGATTTCATTGAACTTTTCATTATTTTGTGTGTTGTGTTTTTATTGAATTCATGAAAAATCCCGTGAACTGCGATCCCCGCCAGTCTTCGCCCTAGAGCATGGCTTAGGTTGGCCTCATGGGTAATCCGGACCTGTGTCCTGTCCCCGATCGCCATTTAACTCCCGACAGGTGTATTCATGACTGACAGATAGTTCCACATTAACAACGTCTACTAATTACATCTCCTCTGATTTAATTAGTTGCAATTATCCCTTGCACACTAGATTCGATAGCTTGTACTTAAGAGAACACTGCTATAGACAGTTTTCAAGTAATTCTCATAGATGATCGCACAACCGACAACCCTGTGAAGAGGAGAAAACAATTCTTGCCATTAGTAGTTTGTATGACAAAGGTTGTGTTTTAGAAGACTGACGCATTTCTTAATAATAATAATAATAATAATAATAATAATAATAATAATATGCTTATCGTCAGAAAAGAGGAGGAAAAACGGATAAAATATCGAGATTTTCTCTTCGAACTCCGCAGACTCTTTCCAGATCACTCTGTCAATATGGTTGTTCTGTTTATTGGAGTCCTTGATGGAATGATGCCCTCTCTACTCTCGAATCTTAAAATCATACCTGCTTGCCGCACTAAGGCAGAAATCTTAGCCCACAGATGCAGAAGGCTGTCATTCTTGACTCACTGCGCTTGCTCAGGGCACACGATTCTCGGACCCAATGATCACTTATCCCTCGGTGTGGGGAGTGGTCATTGGTTGATAATGCTGGCGCGCCCTCCCGAATGTATCGGGGCTTCGGGGATAGTCTTTAGAAACACCCAGTTTTTAGACACGTCAATATAATTTCCAAAATAAGTTTGAGAATTTAAGATTTATCAATACAGTTTCTAAAAAATGCTTGTAGATACATTAGATCTACAAAAAAATACAAGTTAATAAGATAAAATTCCAATCTTATAAAAATTGACTAAAATGTGAAGCCATGAGTACTTCACAAATTATAAATCACATAACTGACATATCTATTAAAGTTGAGTACAAGTTCAGGAGATGACCACAAAAGTGTCTCTTTCTTCTTGAATAAAATCGAAAAATTGATCAATTTCATATAATGAATGTTTGGTTAATATTTTCTTCAATAAGTTTTTGAATCTTCTAAATGGCAAGTTACAAAATTCCAAAGATAAGGCATCACTTTGTGAATTAGAACTTTCCGTTTGTTTTGGTAAGCAAATTGTTATTTTTGTGGGCAGTATTAATCCCCTTTTTGCTAGTTGTTGGTATTATGTCCTAATTTTTTTCGTCCATTGTTTTTAATACTAAGTCAGAATATTGGTTTTGTGAATTGAATTTGCATCTTGTCAATTAAGCCTCCACATAGGAATTTTTTTCATTTAGTAGTGGAATTAACTATTTTTTATCTTTGATGAGTATCCATATCAGGAGTTAATTTTCTTCTTTCAGGTATGCTTCTTCTGATAGATATACATTTTTATTCGAATTGTCAGCTTGTGATATAGGAACGTGTTTGCACTCTGTTTTTTTTTGCTTGCTAGATTGTTCTATGCATGAGGGATGGAAAATTTGTGCACATTTGCTGCACTTTATTTTGTCTTCAACAATTTTGGAACAATGTTTACACTGTGTTAATACTGTTAATTCAAGTTCTCTGGAGAGAAGTGACACAGCACCTTCTCCTGTGGCCATCTTGATATAATAAGTTTATGAAACTTATTTTTTGTTTGACCTAAGAAAAGTACAGCCAACCTCTCAAATATTGTAAGCAGAATTGGAACAACACAAAATATAAAATATCAACATTAAATGTGTGACATACTTGCTGTGGTCCGAATATAAAGTTTATATGTATTCACTTATTGTTTGTTAAGGTTTCACTGTACATTTATGTATTCTTTTTATCTAATTTTAATGTCAAGACTTTTTCAATATCATACTTTGTATAACTTATTTGAGAACCAATAAAATAGAGACTAATAAAATAGATAATGAAGAAGGAATCCCACAAGTGTTTTGGGGTCTTTACTATATGTAAAGAATATCAAAATATGGAATGCAAATTCATCAATCTCTTTGCAGACAACACCTTAATTGAGTACTCCACCTGCAATTCCTTTATTGTGTTGTATATTTATTTAGAGTTTTGGGAAAGAAGGGATATCCGCCTAGTCGAGCACAAGCAGAGTTACCTACTGGAAGAGACTGAGAAGTCTGCAATCGCTGACCGTACACTGTCCGACGGGTGACACAAGATCCTTTTCGGAAATACCGAGAGGCTAGCAACTTCGAATCATTATTCAACAATAATGTTGGAAGAGAGAGGAAGAGAGAACATATCTACGAAAGATCTGGCACACAGCATTGAAAGGCGCCAAAACGAAGCCATATCACCCAAATCGCGCGGGAAATATGCGCAAAACCGCCATTACAGAAAGTGCGCGAAAAATCAGCACTATAAATGACATGACAGAAATGATAGCTTCAGTTTCAGTTGATACGTCAAAAATAGTACTTCGACCACGGCTCTGAAGATGACTGCCGTATTTGCAGTTGAGATTTGGAGATTGTAACCAAAGAAGACCACGGCAAAACCCGGAAACCAACCAAAACATTTCTATTTTGTTTATATGGATCTCATAGGCGACCACATACATGAGCAATACTCCAATATCAATCTAAACACCAAGGAATAATAAAGGGCTCTTATGGAATTAACATTAGTGAATTCTCTTATGGTCTCTTATTTGTCATCCTATTGATTACCTGCTCATAATAGGCATCTGTTCTTTAACAATATTAATCAACATTCCTATGGAACAAGAAGAAATGATTTCGTGCTCCCTATAGATAGGTTAACCATAACAGAAAAAACTCCTCATTACATGTCAATGAAGCTGTACAATAAATTGCCTAATCAAATGAAAGATTTGAGGAGCAGAAAGAAATCTAAGAAAGAAATAAAAAAATATTTAATAGATTTAGAACCATATAGTGTTAGTGACTATTTAGACCAAACCGAATTATAGAAATGTATATATTTTTGAGTACATGAAGTCTTTTTCTTTTGACATTTTTGTTGACATTATTTCATTCTATGTTGTCTGTGTACAAGCTGTAATAGTCGGCATATTTTTGAAATAAATATTATTATTATCATTATTATTATTAATGGGGACGAAATCAATCTTGGGATCAAAAAGAACACCAAGGTCCCGAACAATGTTTGCCCTTGTGAGAAGTTTGATCATCAATGTTAACCAAATTGAATATGTTCAAGTGATCGATAAAAAGACATAGAATTGAATTTATTTACATTCAGCTCCATATAGTATTTGAAGCACCATTCAACAATTGAGGTGAGGTTCTTTTGAACATTCTCACAGTGTTGTTTAATGATGACACAGCTGAAGATTTCAAGATCATCTGCAAGATTAAGATATTAATCAAGAAGGGGCCTAGGTGGCTTTCTTGTAGCACTCCTGACGTAATGGACATCTCCTTAGATATGAAACTCTTGACTTTTACATACCAATTTCTATCTTGAAGATAACTAGCAATTCAGTTCAATAAATTTGCGTAAAACCCTATTGCTTCAAGTTTCCTGAGCAAAACTGTATGATTAACTGTGTCACATGCCTTGGAAAAGTCTGTGTAAATTACATCCACTTGGTACTTTTGTTCCAAGGTATTCAGCACAAATTGGGTTAACGTAAGCAAATTTGAAGTTCTTGATTTACCCAGAAAAAACTGTGCTGCTCTTGTATAATAAGTTGGTTCAAATTTTTTATTTGATCACAGGTCAAATTCTCTAAAAATTTTGGAATTGCACGTAGAATTGTGATCGGTCTATAATTTTGTGTATTTGTGTTTTGTCAAGGTAAATCTACATTTCTTCAATAATAAAGAGGCTATTCCGTCAGGTCCCTGATCTTTGTTCGGGTATAATTGATATAATTTCAATGCGGTTTCCAAGTTGACGTTACAGAAATTCATATTGATTGTTTTTTTGTACTTCAATTCTAATAAATGAGCATCAGCAGGAAATCTAATAAGCATTAGCGGGAAATCTCTTAAATACACATCTGCAGTTTCACAATGATCCTGATATAATTCCTGACGAGAGCTGGATGGAAGATAAACCCCTCTGATAATTAGTTAATTGTCGTAAGCATATACGTTGACAGATATTTGTTCCACATTATCTTCGTTGATATCTATGAAGTTTGAAGTTTCTCAACATGGATATTTTCATGGAGCCAGATTTTAGTTCTTCTAATACCTCCAATACTTTGGTAGTAAATGCACAATATGTTCTATTCATTCCGAGAGCTAACTGTAGTTATTGAAAGGCCAGATTGTTTTCTCCTTTTTCCTTCCTATTATTGCCAAAGTTGGATTCAATGTCACTGATGAATAAATTAAAGAAGAAGGGACCAAAATGAGGTTCTTGAGGGATTTTAGGTGTAGTCATAAATGATTTTGAAATTAAACTACCGATTTTGACACTTTCAATATGGTTTGACAAATAGCTCTGAAACCGTTTTAAAATATTTCCAGTGATTCCTATTTCATTTGAGACAAGGGTGAATGAAATGTTGTATTTATTTGGTGGAATAAACAAACATATACTTTTTCTAGGGTAAAAATAAGTAGAAATCTTAAAATGTAGCAACATAATTTTCATTTCTTGACTTTGACTTTCAATGATATTGCAACAATAAAAAAATTCTACTGAAGTGATAATATTTTTTCCAGAAATAGTACATTTTTCAATAGTTTCAACTTTAAAGTGACCCCATCGTTGAAAGTAGACCTGGGCGTCAAGTTTTGTCTTCAGACTCATGATCAGTAAACAGAAATACATAAGACTCAAGTCCAATTAAAAACGAGCGAGCCGGAAAAATTGATACTCACTGTTTGATACTATTACATGTAGGATTTGAAATGGAGTCTTAAATAAAATATTTCAAGAATGATTACAGAACTAACCTCTTTAACCAAAGTATAGGGAATGTCACTACCCTCACTCTCTGGCTTTCCGAGAGACATTAACAATACTTTCATTTTCTCATCCACTGTGCCCCTGGTACAAAAAACAAACAGTTCGGCAAATCTCTCCAAATCCACTGTATTTTGTCTTTGATCTCCTATTCCAAACAAGTAATTATTAAGGTATTGAAGTAGTCTTGCATCCATTTGGGAACCCCATATTTTCTTCAAAATAAAACTTATGAACTGAAAGAATATATACACATTGATATTCTTACTGCAAGTTCCTCTTCTTTGATTCTTTCCGAGTTTTTGCTGGCCAGCTTGAATGAATTACTAACAATGAGTTGTTCATCTTTGGACAGAAAAGAGCACTTTGCTGCCAGTTTTTTACTGCTGTTCACTCCCATGATTTTTCTCTAATTGTTTTCTATATCCATCTATAATTTACCAAATGGATTCATATGAAGATATATATGGCCATTCATCACTTATTGTAAATTACACGTAAATGATAAAATTTCTCAAATATAAAAATGTTTTTTTGAAAAAAGTACAAAAAGACCTGATGTCCTCAAGATTGACTACACTTAAGCGTCACCGAGCATGAGCACTCAAAGATAAGTAGTTATGTCAGCTGATTATGAGTATGTTCAGTATATGAGCGATCTCGTCTGTCCACCTGGAGTGTTCGAAAAGATTCATCACGAAACTTATATTAAATTGACTGAGGGATGTTCAATTTAATGGACAATTATCCGGTATGGAGCAGTCGTACTTATAAAATCCGAACGCACCTATTATTGATCTTGGCACATTTTCGCGATATCAGAATATAAGGTGAATATACCAACAAACATGGAGTTCAGAAAAAAAAATAGTATAAAGACGCAATTATTGTCAACCTCCATAAAATGATTTACAATCGATGATTAGTTCAAGACTGTGTACATGGACATTTTTTAAACTGATTTATGAAGTAGCTTTCACAGAGCTTTATGTCGCACGCGACAGATCTACTCCAGTATCAAAACGTCGCCGTCTTCTGAATAATGCTAAAGAGCGATAATTTAGAATTAAAGATGAACTTGCAAAAAAATGCATTATTTTATGATATAGAAAAGTCCGAAGAAAAATAAAAAAGATGATTTTCATAATAGCATTAAAAAACAGCCTCATATACAGTATGTACCACATAGAGCTTCCATTAGGAGTTTGACATGAAGGATATGAAGGAGTGAAGTTATGAAAAAGTTTCGTACTGTAATAATTGACCATTGGGTCTGAATTAGCGATCCCTATATACTACTAATGATATAATAATTATCTTAATTATACTCGCACAAGAAAAATACACCCCCTGTATATGGGACCGTTCAGTCGAAGGTATTATTTTTAAATTTAGTTTGATAGCGCAAGAGTTGCTTCCACCAGATCAGAAAAGGTTTGAAATCCGTTCTGATTACACGGATTGAGAGTTAGTGGATGACTTGGTCAACAGGTAAGATTTTTACCTTTCTATCTTCACAAAGCAACGGCTTGGTAATACCACCAATTATGTCCTCAGAGACTGGATTTGGCTATGGCTTAAATGCATGGTCTTTTGAGGGTTTGAAGGAATGAAATAATATAAAAGCAGAGTTTTCATAAACCAACTTTATTGATAAATAAAGTAGGCGGAATAATTGGATTACCAATAGATAAAATAAAATTAACAAAAATAATGACTGAAGTTTAAACCTAAACAAAGCAATATTGATACTCTTTCCTTATATCTGATTCACTGAACATTATTTTTGAACTGTGTATTGTGTGCAATTTGAAAGTAAATGAAATATATACTTATAATCATGTGAAAACGTATAAACAAACAAGTTTTTACCTGAATTCTAATAAATCTGCTGTAAAAACAAAATGAAACATAACTATGAGGAACTATTATGAGACACATTTTATCGCTCCTCCCTGTATAACGTAAAAAATGCTATAACCTAATAATGAAGAAGGGAACCCGATTCGTAGCTATATGTTGAATTTTCCACAATACCCTGCTAGGAGCCTAGAGTCGCATGTGTTACCATAGAAAATCAATGCCGTATCATCAGCAAATGAAACAATATCGCCAACAATGTTCTTCAGGTTGTAAATGCTATTAATATATATCAGGAATAGAATTAGACCCATGACAGTACTCTGGGGAACACCTATGGCGATTGGTTGTGTCTGGCTATAAGTGTCGTTTATTTTTACCCTTTTTGGGTTCGGCGCTTTGGCCAAATCTAAAAACACCGCTAGCTATTTTTTCTCTGAATCCATATAGGCAAGGTGATAGAATCTGATGTTGTTCCAGAAAATTTACAAGCCTATTTTTTATGCACTTTTCAAAAAGTTTCGAAAAGTTATTAATTACCGATATAGGTCTATAGTTTGTAGCAAGTTTTTTGTTTCAAATTTATTAGCCGTGTCTGCAGGTTTTTGAGCCTGGCATTTCGTTAAAGGCGATGCGGCAATGATAGAAATCGCGATAAGCAAATGTCGTAGTTGCAGACGAAATATCAGATCTGAAGGCCTGCAAACCGCGGTTAATGAACCAGGAATCGGCAAATAATCTGTTAGATATCGATTAACGCATTTTACGCAGATCCCACAGAAATTCCAACTTTTTAGATACCACTCTCACTGGAACAAATTTTCTCCTAAGTTGCCAAATTTCAGCCTAAGATCAATGAATAGAGCGAAAAAGGTAGGTATTTAACCTTGTTCACGGTGGAATCTTGTTGTGGAAGCTGAAATATAACGGATTTGAACACATAAAGTATACGATGGTTCGAAACATACTTTTTGCATCGAATGCAGTTTGTGACAATATCGATAGGCTCCAATGTGGGAGAAACCAAAACAGGTGTCCCTCAAGATTCCATCCTGAGATCCATCTCATTTTTATTATAAATTGATATCACACAACTGGAATAAACGGACAAAATCACATTTGCAGATGACACCATGTTGCCGTGGCAATAATTGATAATCAAGTTAAATAAAAAACTCGCATCTGGCTGTTTTGTTATCAAGTCAGGTTTGAGAGAGCTAGGTAGAAACCTTCGCAAGGTTTGCTTACATTGCCTTTGTAGACGCACATATAAGATATGGCATTGCCTTCTGGCGGGAAGAATACAGCGAAAGCATGCTGCAGATTCATCTTTTTGTTTTACGTGTTAGGAATCACACGTTAAAAGGTAAGACCTCGTCAGTCCTCAGCTCACACAAGTTTCTACTTTTGAGAGTTGTCGTTCTTTGGGGGGCGACAGCTGGTTAACGAAAAAACAGATTTGAACAGATTTTTAACAAAAGTGAGCTGTTCGGTATGTGTGTAGTGCAAAGTTCCAAGAACACTATGAACTAATATTCGGGTACGGGAGAATAAGGGTCCTACGGGCAAATATCCATCATGCAAAGGCTGCATCAGCCATTGTTTTCAGGGGATTTGAATAAGACAAGGGCGTGTATAGGACATAGCAACAGGGTGAGTTGTATTCAAATATCGTCAAATATCGACGCTGCGCATTGGCGATTTTCTTTCAGCACTCCTGTTTTAATGTCCACAGAAGAAGGGAAACAGCCGGGCAGTATGCGTACTTATCTGGAGACGAAAGGTATGTTCACCATAGAACAAGATATTGGCCTACTCGCCTACTGGTAAGATATAAATATCCAATTGATAATTTTATAAACTAAACCTCACAATTTGATCTCCACAAACTTTATTTGATATATTTTTCAAATAAACTTTGGGGAGATCAAATCGTGAGGTGTAGTTTATGAAATTACTATGGATCTTCAAGTACTAGAATGCGATGTTAACGCTCACCAGACGGCATGGGAAAGTACCGAATTCAAGAATGAGTTTTACTATTACAATGTATCTCAGGAAAAGGGTTAGTTATAGTAAATGAAAGTAAATAACTTACCTTTGTCACTTCTGCTCGAAGAGAAGTCTTAGATTTGACAATAAGTACGAACAGGATAAGTGATTGTATAGATGAGAAGTGGACGGTATCGGTATCGTGCTCCGATCACAGGCATGTCCGATTCAAAATAGTAACACCATCCGTTGAGGTTGCGAAGGCCGGGAACCCACGAGAGATTGACTGGAAAGATCATATAGAAACACTCGACAGGGGATCGCAATCATAAGGGATACCGAAAAGACCAAACATTATAGACAAAAAATCCTCTGGTGGAATCAACACTTCCAAATATAAGAATCGAGCGTCATCTGGACTTGAGGTATCTGTTGAAATTGACTCTCTCCCAATACAGTAGAGCGGGCCTGTGGATACATTCCATATGCATAGCAACAGGTGAAAGTTGAAAGTACTCTTCCTGCACAAGATACGCAAAGAACTAGACCCGACACCCAACTCATATAGACGCATCAGTTCAACATCCTCTTATATGAAAACCATGGAAAGGCCGCTAGACCAATATATAAGAGACGAGACACTCAAGGAAAGACCTCTTAGTGCTCGTCAATATGCGTACCAGGCTGGAAAATCGGCAGATCTAGCACTAGACGATGTCAACAAGCTATCTATCAAAGTCTCTAGAAGACAAAGTAATTGCAGTACCCATCTTTCTGGACATCGACGGGGCTTTAAACAGTGCCTCCACGAAGTCACTCATGCGCTCATTGAAAAGAAGAGGAGTCGCAAACGTTATTTGCCGGTAGATATAAGCTAGACTAAAAAAAACACTACTCTAGAAGATGCTACTGTACAGGCAAAAGTGGAAAGGGATTGTACCCAAGAAGGAGGTTCAATCCCACTGCTGTGGGCAACGACCTTCAGGAAGCTATCAGAAGAAGGCTTTTATTGCCTAGGACTAGGATATGCGGACGATCTGACGGTAGTCACAAAGGGCTAAATCTGCTGGCGTTTCATCAGAGCATACGCAAAGGACTCTTATCATTGTCGAGTGGTGGTGTGAGAGATGAGAATCTCTCAATTTGCTGACGTTTTATCAGAGCGCACGCAAAGGACCCTTATCATAGTCAAGAGGTAGGGTGAGTATAAGAATCTCTCAGTTAATGCCACCGTCGTTATGTTTACAAGCGAAAGAGCAACCAAAGGACTGACACCACATAGGCTCAAGACAGTGGAGATTTCAATCGATCATAGGCTAACGTGGAATCTCCACATTGAAAAATCACCCAATCAGGCCAGGATGGCCCTGGGAATATGTGGAAGAATGTGCGAAAAAAAAATTGGGGGTTGAACCCAAAAATGACACTGTGTCTATATACAAGAGGAGTGAGACTTATCATAACATAGGTGCCGTAACATGGTGGACTAGAACAAAGCAATCAAGGACGACTAGGATACTAAGTGGCATTCAAAGGTAAGCATGCCTGAGTGTCACGAGAATGATCCTAACTGCAGCTCTTAAGGTTCTGCTTGGCTTTCTACATCTACATATCTATATAAAGATAAAACCGAGGTGACACACAGAGTGCTGCAGGGGCCAACTCCAATCAGCCAGTCGCACGGAAAAGAAAACCTGAAACAGTACAACGAACTGGGTATGTCAGAGGATAATAGTATCGTAGTACAGTTTTTATAAAATTTTCAAAACTGTCACTCAAAACAGAGAGAACTGGCATATATGGAGGCAGAGCGAAGACGAGAATCGCACTAAGCCTTGGACAGAACGCAACAGTGTTTCAGGCAGAAGTTGCCTCTATCGAACACTTGTAGAAAATTATTCGACCCTTACCCCGGAACAACACATTGGGGCCAGTGTTAGCGCCAACGTTGGGCTATGTTGGCGGTGGAAGTTATTGAAGCCAAGCTCAGTTAGCTCCAAGTAGAGTCAACATGTAGGACTTATTGTGGTCTTTGACTGTTGGATTCCATAAAACGGGTTCCGCTTGATAAAGCTCCAAAAACATTAAAACGTTTTTATTTCACCATATCTCCTGGGGTGACATTATTTACTTTAAATAATAATAAAGACGACGCACACTCTCACTTCGCAGACTAAACAAGTTAAAAGACGATTTTTTACGCGCCAATGTGTGGTCAAATACACAAACATTGGGACAAATTCCCTTTGATGTCTCGTCAAATAGCCGACGCCAACAGGCACCAACACCATAAATCTCGATCCACACATTGGACAAGCGTAGTTGGCGCCAACATTGGCCCCAATGTGCGGTGCCGGTCTTACAGATGCAAGCTTAAAACACACTCATATGCATTATGATAGGGAACGGTCTAGAACGTAGTAGTTTTGTGATGAGGATTTAACAAGTATAGGAATGATAATAAACAGTTAAAGTTATGCGTTTAATCAGATAGAGCTCTTGTTTAGATGATCATCTTCACTCGTTATATCAAAGAGAGATAGCAATACAAATGCGAGTCTTCTCAAATTTCTTAGATTTTGAGACAAACTGACGGATTTTTTGACAGTCAGTCGTTGCTGAGACTTTGAAACATAACGCACACTGATGATGTCTGCCACAGTAGCAGACTAAACTTTGGTACTTCAAGTTTCCTTCAACCTCGGACTTCCATCCCGGATTCTGCATACTGAAATATTTAAATTGACAGATATCAAAGTTGGGACATTTAAATAATTCATTCATTAAGAAAATCTTTTTTAATATTATCAATGGAATTAATTACTGTCTTTCATTGTTATCCAGGTTCGCACTTTCAGCCCCTCCAAAATTCAGTAGAAGTACAACAAATAAAACAGACTCTCATTTCTTCACTTTTGTATCCAAGTTGGTGTGGAATATTCAGCTTTTGCAAACGTTTTTCTGATAGAACAATAATACCGGGTGAGTTAACAAGATTCCCTCGGTCCATATCGCTATCAGGGAAAACAATTTCTCGAATTGATCAATTTTTTTTCGCAGTCATATCGGTTGGTAGCCGGGCGGTTCGACGTGGGTACTTTGTTCACTCAGTCAATCGGCCGATGTGTGAGTCGATGGTTCAAGCCCTAGGCTGAACGCTCGATTTTCACTTGCTATCGACCAACCCATGTTAGGAAACACTGATTAAAAAGTAAGACCTCGTTAGTCCTTCTGAGGGTTATCGTTCGTAGGGGTGCGATAGCTGGTTAACGGAAAAAACATATTTCAAATAACATATTTTTAAAATTATTTTCTCGCATACTAGGTGACTCGGCCGAGCGTGGCCAACCAAACTTATATATTTTAAAATGGAATACCCAGTATATGAATACGTCATTCGATTCCATATTTTTTACCTCTCTAAGGAATTTTTATTTTCGAATTTCCATTGCGGCATTGCCAAGTTATTCCAGATAAACCTATTTTGCAGACAATATTTTTTCAATTCACCACCCGCATGTCTACCGCAATTAAGTGGATTGTTTTTAGGAATAGTTAGTCAACAACACTATGATAATTTCGGGAATCTCAACTTTTGGAAACAATATAGGGGGTGCTCGGTAAAACCGGTCAAGTTTCATTCATTTTCAAACAGATATAATTCAACTTTTTCAAATGGAACACCCTGTATTTTTTCATTTGTATGAAATGTTTCAACATTTTACTACATTTTTATCAGAGGTATACTATACGAAAAACAGATATTTTACAAATTACACCCAGTTTTATTAATTAATTTTTCAATATGAACAATAACGTCTAAATTCTTTATTGAATAGAGGAGTCCAAAAGATGTTCAAAATGGAGACCATTTTCTGCAACACATAATGTCAGTCTTTTTTTAATCAATTCGATATACCTCCATAAAAAAATCCATTTTGGTCAGGTCAGGTGATCTGGGTGACCACGCCACAGGCCAACCCTTACTTATCCATTTTTGATTGAAATGATCGTTGAGGTAATCCTGTAAGTACATCTTGTTTAAAATATTGCGGTGCACCTTCTTGTTGTAGCCATATGGAAATCCGTCTAATAAATTCGAAAGCAAATCTTACATATTTTCTTCCAGTGAGATGCCCATCAAAAAAATACGGACTGATAACTTTTTCCGAGAATTCCACCCCAAACATTCAGTGACCAACGTTGCTGATGGTTCAGGCAACGAACAAAATGGGGGTTTTCCGTTGCATAATAATACATGTTATGCCGATCACAGTTCCATTTTTATCAAAAGTAGCTTCATCAGAAAATAACACAAAATTGGAAAAATTATTTTCCTGATTGATCTTTTCTGAGCCCCCTCAGCAAAACTACTGAATAAATTTAATCTATTATCCCTTCAAAACCGAAGAACCTACTACTCTATAATTTTCATTTATACACTAGTGAATAATCTGACTGACTCTCCCGAACCGAGAATACCTAGGAAGGTATTCCCGAACTACTCTCCCACTTCAACTTTCATGTTCCACGAATCAATTCTGGATATGAACTGACTTTTTATCTACCAAATTCTAGAACAAACATATTACTCAAGTCACCAGTTGTTGCAATGAGCAAACTTTACAATCAACTCTGTGAAAATCTCGACATTTATTATGAACCTATTGGTCAAGTTGAGAACCGTGTTAAGAAACGTTTATACTCTAGTCAAAATACATGAGCTCAAATTAAAAGTTACTCTACCATGTGAGCTTATTACTACAGTAGTAGTAATACACCTGAACTATGTTCTTACTTGTTAGCTCTACATCTGACTTTTGATTTTTTTTCAATTACTCTTCTAGCTCGCTGCACACAAGTTTTCCACCTAATTTTTTGCTTAACTCTTCTAACTGTTTCCTTTATTTTGTTTTTTGTTTACTCACTTCAGGTGTTTCTAGTTGATAAATTAGTATTGTATTCATTTACATGTGTATTTGTATATGTATGTGTATAAGTATATGTGTGTATATATAGACAGATATTAAACTATAACATGCTTGCTAATGATACTGATATCTCTTGTTATTGGGATTTATTCCTGTTTAGACTTTAAACAATTTTATTTTTTTTAAGTTAGAAGTGTTTTGCGTGTTCGGCGATTTTCTGCTATTGAAAAAAAATCAATCAAATGTTGACAGTGGCATACAGTGATTGTGCTCTGAGCCAGGGAAATTTTCACAAGTATTACAAGTTTTCCACAGAAAGTCGAGAAGACGTGAGTGACAACTGGTCGCCCCAGCCCATTAACAACCGATGAAAATGTTGAGAAAGTGAAGAAAATTGTTATGAAGAAACGTCAAATCACTATTAGAGATGTTGCTGAGGAT
>WOGO01002934.1:0-15039 GCA_015342085.1 Leptinotarsa defecta | reverse complement strand
TCCAATTGCAAAATTCAAGACGGTTCGGAAAGTCTCGCAGTAACAGTGCCTGTACTCGTTGCAGATGGTAAGAGTATAAGAGTTGTTCTTTCAAAATTCGAAATACCGTCATATGATCAACATTTAGCTGGAAAGCAATCTTTCTAGTGCTGGTAGTAGGTTGTTCTTCAATCAAATTAGTTACTTCTCGATGGCGAACACAGTCCTGCGTTCTTTTGTCTAATGAACCATATTCTCGTAATCGTTGATGAAGTCGAGAAAATATTCTATGTGAAGGATACTGCCGTTGAGGATACATTTCAGCATAACTTCTAGAAGCTTCTAACCCATTCCCCTGCGATATACCGTAAACGTAATGCATATCAGACATTTCCTCATTTGTGTATGCCATTTTAATAAGAAGTGAATTATTAAAGTAACAAATTAAGAACAGAACAACAACACACAATTAGTATTAATTCAATTTCGATAATTCGCAAACTGACAGCGTCGTACCAATTTAATTGTCACTATCGCTAATAGTGACCTACTAGATAGATCAGTTTCGTATTTTCGCATTTATGACGATGTATTTCTGTAGTTGTTCCTAAAAACCAAGACACATTTTTTGTTTAGAATGAAACAGGCTATCGGAGATGAATTTTTAAATAGTAAACAAATAATAAGACAAAAAGTTACATTGGAAACAAATTTTAGGGGTTGCATTTTCCACCCCTTACAACCATGGGGACCAAATAAATTTCTGGCTAAGTGTCTTCTTGGTAGTAAAAAACGTCAGGTTAAATTCATCTTTGTAACTTTTCTAGTGCTTATGAAAAAAATTGTTATACAAATTTTATGTACCCCCTTTAAGGGATTATATCTTAACAAGGGATGCTCCAATGAAATTTCTTTATATGAATGGTCCTATCTTTTTCTCGATGAGGAATCATCTCCTTGAATGTTTTATACTTATTTAGTTACACCCTGTATTATGGGATAGAGGCATCTTTGCACATCATTTCCATTTCAATACATTCGATTTTGCATGAACTTTTAGTTGTAAAAAATTGTTCTCGTTGGATACCCTATAATTTATCAATCGTCAAAAAAAGGCTCACGTCAAATATGGTATAAGAAGATGATTTGAAAATTCGGCTGTGAATATATACGTACGAGCCGGAAACAAAACATCACATTGTGTGGGTATTCCAAGACGAGCTGAATCCAACAAAAGTCCGTGGAAGAAGCACAACGAAGGAACTGGTCCACTGTTCCTTCGGTCTTCGGAGAAATTCGTAAAACTAACCGCAAAAGACGAATCATTCTCCGTTATGACAATGCGAGCTCTCACAGATCTTGTCAAACAGATGAATTTTGGAGCAGTAAAATCATCGAATTGATGAGTCAAAGTCCGTGCAGTCCTGATTTGGCATCCAATGACTACTGCTTGATCCCGAATACCAATGACAAACTGAGTAGTCAACGATTTACGAGCGCCGAAGAAGCAGTTGGGGCGTTCGAAAAACATGTTTTGGAGATGTCTCAAGGAAAATGGGAAAACTGCTTTGAAAAATGATTTGAATGAATGCAGGAATGTATTGATCTTCAAGGGAAATATTTCAAAAATTATTGAAGCCCTTTTTATCAAAATGTGTTTGTTATTATTTGCTATTTCCGAAATATAAATAGTACTCCTTAGTGGACAGAATATAAAAATTGATATTGAATCACTGTCTTAAAATATTGTGTTGCTTAACTTTGAAAAATCATCGAAAAAATATGAAATATTTAAAAAAAATCAAATTTTTTTATTGCTTCATTTGTTATGCATTTTATTGGAAAGACTGATAGTCATTGATATTTATTGAAGCTTCTGTCAACAGCGGGAAAGTTTTTGCAATATGATGATGAAATAGTGTCTATTTTCAGAGTAACATTGTGGGAATATCTAGAATTTGTTGTTTTTCTGTTGAATTGTATGTTGCTCAATCAGACCGTACTCTAATCGGCTGTTCCAAGTTGAATATAATTTTCATGTCGGTTGATGATTTATACCTATTATTTATACTAAATCTTGGTGAAATTAGTGAAATATGGAAATCACCCCCATTTGTGTAGCAATTATCGGATATTCTCTAACAATGTTGTGGAGAAGATCTAGTTTAGTATTGAAGACTCCTGGAGGAGTCGAAATATGACAAATTACGACTGGATATTCACCTTCTGCAAGAATAAAAAGTATAATATTCATATAAGTGCATCCAACAATCTCTTAAATTGTTCAATGACAGTAGAAATAGAGCGCACATCAATTAGTTTGAAGAACTATTGCAAAAACAAACAGAATTATACTAATGGCGATAAACAAAATACCCAATCATCTGGAAATCTTCATTTCATGGAAAATCAGTTACAGGAAAGGACGAAATTCCGCAGTTTCAATCAAGAAACTACCAGCCTTTCAACTAGTCACTCTAATAGAGAAAACATCCCAAATGTAACCTCCTGTTTACAATCTGAATGTAACAATGTTTTGTCACTACCTCATCATACTAGAAGTAACTCGAATGACTATAAGAAACTTGCAATAACATTACTTCGTTTGGATATTGAAATACTAATGAAATATTACCAAATTATGAAGAAATTGGCACAGTGATAATTAATAAAATCGTTTATGAACATAAAGTACCAACGTTGATTTCGAATACAACATAACAACCACACTATATAGCAAAAATCGTTCAGTTGAACAGAAAATTCATGAGCTCTACTTGAAAATATCCTAACAAAAATTCTACGGGCTCATTTCAGTAAACCTCCAAACAAACATTAGTAATTCTAGTTGCCTCTGAACTTTGAACTTCACACTTGTACTGGCTGCATCAGAAAATGGACATTTCTTACCTTTTGGCGGGTTAACTGGAATAGCCGACCTATAGAGCGCCTCTTCATCCCGCCAGTCTCTATTCCGAAAAACAGTTTTTGCACTAAAAGCCACCAATACGAGCACCAAACAAAACAAAAACACTGGTCTGAATCGTCTGTACCTCTCCCAGAGCAAGGCTCCTGCCAAACCTAGCAACAAACACAACCCCGCGCTGGGAAGATACAGCACCCTCTCAGCCACTACAAACCCCACGTAGAATAGAAAGTTCGTAGCAGGGAGGAAAGGAAGGGCTAGGAAGGCAAGTGAGAGAAGCAACGCGCTGCTGTAGTTCAGAGTCCTTCGCCCTGAGGATAGCTTGGAGGAGGTGTAGCACACGCACGAAGAAGGGTGAAAGTTTGTTAGGTTGTTATTGTTCGTAGTGCGACAGGAGTTGGAGTGCATGTCGAAACTGCTGGACATGCAAATCGTACAAGAGTGATACTTCCCCACTTCAGCCCTTTCCTGCAGGATGACACTCCTGACACATCTCCTGAGCACTTGCGCTAGCCCCAAGTAGAAAGCTACCGTCACCAGATTTCTTCCATTTCGAAGGCTGGTTATCCTGGGGATGGCCTCCATGCCCCAATCGAAGCTCAGAGTATTGGGGAACAGCAGCAACCAGAAGTTGAAGACAGGCAGATAGGAGAAAGTGAGAAACCTCGTCAAGAAATCCGTTTCTCTCGCTGTGGGATTATCCGCTGTTGAGAATTGCGGCGTTCGTGTTTGGAGTCGAACTGCGAGGATGACTGACAGGGCGACGATGAGGATCAATAAACTGCGGGCCTGTTTCTGAAACAGAAGACATCGATTAGTTATTTCATTGAGAGGTGATGTAGTGACAGGTCTGGGAATTTGAAGGATGGATTTGTTACGATTTTATTCGGTATGAAGATTTCATAACAATTTTTCTATAAAAATTAATTTTCAGTCGTAGTATTACAATTTTGATTAGATTGGCGAAACAACCAGTTAACATAATGATAATAATGGTGATAATGCTAATATGGTCAGCGACCATGAAGAGCAGGAGTTGAAGCATTTCTCTTTAGGGCAGTAGCCCGAGCAGCTGATGAAATCGGTCTACTTTTCGAGACTGAACGGGATTATCACAACTCTGCCATCAAGTTGGAACCCGTTCAGCAGTCGCTCATATAAAAGCCGCAGAGATCACCTCACTTCTGTGGTAACACAAGGATAAGAAAATGCATGATGTCTTATTGAATACATTGGCTTATCAAAGCGCCTGACTTTCGCTTACCTCATGTCGGGTAGGCTGAAGTCAGAATGATGTCTCCAACACATTAATCTATCGCAGTCGTGTGATGAGTATAGACCTTCCAGACATAATGTACAGAGCCTGTCGCGGAGCGTCCGTGACCCTAATTAACTTTCTGTCAGCATGTCCAGCATATGCGGTCTCGGCCTATATCCATGGACATACCGCGGCCCTAAGAGTGCTTCATCAACACCAGCGGCACTTTACGGTATTGACACGGTTTTGCCGAATATATTGAATCCGTTGTGGGGAAGGAGAAATGCCGAATTTTTTAGAACTATTCGTTCCTCACCCTCAGGCTCACACAAGCTAATAAGTCTGACCACCAAGCACCAGAGCAAGACGATATTTGTCGTGGAGTTTTCAGCTCCTGGCGAGACTCTATCCAGACCACTCTGTCGAAATAGTTTTCCGATTTTCGGAGTCCTTGGTGAAATGATGCCCTCTTCACTCTCGAATATCGAAATTATGCCGACTTGTCACATTATGGCAGACATCTCGTCCAGACCAATTCAGAAGGCTCTGATTCCTCGCTCACTGCGATAACTAGGGGGCACATAATTCTCGATAATGCTGTCGCGCCTTCCTGAATGTATCGAGCCTTCGGGAGATAGGACTAGACCAGCGCAAACTCAGGTTTAAAGAAAAATAATGGTTGTTCTCTCCGACCAAGAGAACGAGATGATATTCATCATGGAGTTTTTAATTCCTGGAAAGTATTTTTCGTATTGAGGGAAAAAATCGAGTGTAGTATCAAGATTTTCTCTTCACACTTCGCAGACTCTATGCAGACTAATTGTTAGGTTATTGGAGTTCTTGGTGGAATAATGCCCTGTCCACTTTCGAATCTCAATATCACGCCAGCTTGTCGCACAAAGGCAGAAATCTTAGCCAGACATGACGGAATCATCAGTATTTTTGCTCTATTCTGGGTACAGTAGTTTCAAAAATCAATCTGTACAAAAAAAGGTGAATTTCAATTTTTTTTTAAATATTCAGTTATCATTCGATTTACATTTTTTCTCATTCAAATTAGTTTCCTTCAGCGTTTTTTCAATTCACGAAGTAATTCTGGTATGCACTTTTTGGTATGTCCAGCGATTCGGTTTTCATCTCCTTAATTATCGCGAAACGTCAACCTTGCAAGGGTTTCTTCAATTTAGGGAACAGGAAAAAGTCGCAGGGGACCTAGGCTGGTAAATACGGTAGCTGATGTATAATTACAGTGCTGTTTCTGTTTATGACCTTCTTGAGCAAATCTGGATTGCCTTCAACATTATTCAAGAATTCCTGCGCGATGCAGGATGGTCAAAATTCAGCAATTTTGGAACAAACTTTGCTGTCACGCTCTATATGCCCGAAGTTTTTTACAAAAATGGCATTGCATGAGCCAACTGAAATTCAGACATCCTCAGCAAATCCTCTAATAGTGATTCAACGATTCTTCATAACAATTTTCTTCACCATGTCAACGTTTTAATCGGTTTTTGATATGTTGGGACGTCCAGGGCGAGCGTCGTCATTCACATTTTCTCAAGCTTCTGTGGGAAGCTTGTACCACTTTTGAGCATTTTCCTGACTCATGGTACAATCACTGTATGCCACTGTCAACATATGAATTGTTTTTGAGTACTATATTCTACTTTTTACATAAAAGTTGATGTAAATCGCTGAACAAGTGAAACACTTCAAACTTTTATGCCTGTCACCAATGAATAAATCCTGCTCAACAGCTGGAACTGTGAACATACTTTCGGGACAAGTGTAGCAACATAAAAAAGTCGCTACTGGAATGTATGTAGTCCGCGAAATTTGAATATCCATTCTATTTTTTTAACAGTCCTAAGAGCGTCAAATACTGATTTGCACGTACACAATCAGGGTGCATTTCACGAAATGATCTGCACACTAATCTAGATTGAAATTCAAAACTCTTCCTTTCAGGATGAGGAATTTTCAGAAAACTTCAATTTGACAACTTTCGTTATGTTTTCACGTCAAAGTGAAATCGTTAATTATGCAGAATTAAACTTTCATGCTTGTGTTAGTTTTTGAAGTCGATTGAAGAACGAAAGGGTGAAAATATCTGTGTTCTACCTATATGTAATACAGGGTGTTTCAAATTCGATCCTCACCATTGAGATCTCCGAGAATATCCGGAGATATCCGGAAAAAACAGAAATTTTCGAAAATGGTTTTTATTCTTTCTGGCTTTATTTTTCGAAAGATTCGAAAATAAATTTCACTTCCACGTTGTCACTTTTTCCCTGCTTCATAACGGTGTCATCAGATTTGCTATCCGACGTTTCGTCTTCCGGTAACCATCATCCAATTTATTTATCGTTATGGGCGGTTCATTGGATTCTTTCGGTTTTGAATAGGACCAGATTTTACCTTTTCAATGATGTATCAACACTTATCAATTAAAGAAATTGAAAAAAAATAATTCTTATAATAACATAAATTTGATATTTCTAAATTTGACTTTCAGTTTGTAACACTCAATGATATTTTTTTATTGCACAAGTCATTGAATTTTTAGCGAAAAATGGCTTTTGCGAATGAAGAAAAAAGAGATACGATACAAATTCATAACAAATATGATAGAAGTATTATTCACAGCACAATTAATTTTCCTCCTCCTCAATCTGCCAAACTCTGTAACAATGCAGTGTTGAAGGTCTTCAATATTTTGATATTTCATCTGATCATAAACTCTATTTTTCAGTGCACTCCATGAGAATATATCCATAACACTTAAGTCTGGAGACCTTGCTGGCCACCCCACCGACCCATTATTCGCTATCCATTCATCACCAAACCTTTCAGTCAGGCAATTAGATACTCGTCTGGTAGTGTGCGGTGGAGCACCGTCATGTGGAAACTAGATGTTGTTATAGTTAGCCAAAGGTATATCATCCAAAAAATCTTCGAAAATCGACATAAAAAACTGGTGATAGGTTTCTCCATCCAGCATTTCGTCAAATAAATGAGAACTCAAAATTCTATCTTTGTAAATTCCTGCCCAAACGTTCATACTAAATCGCACGTGAGGTGTTCCAAATAATGTGTTCGTTATTTTGGTTGAATATCCCACAATTCGTAAAAGTGCTTTCATCTGTCCAAATTCATCTGTCCACCTACAAAATTCTAGTCGCCTTTCGGGATCACCTAGATGCAATTTTTGAGATATGTGTATTTTGTAACATTTTAAACCGCTTTTTTTAAAATTTCTCCAAGCATTTGTATGACAAGTATTCATTTCAGACGAAATTTGACGTGTAGATTTCCCCGGGTTCATGTTTGTCTGCAAATTAATAATTTTTATTGAAAATAACACAATGTCTAATTCCCCTCCTACACACCTCAATTATGAAAGTTTGATTGTTGGGTTTTCAAACGAATCAAACTGGGTGAGATTTTGATGCAATAACTTGAACATAGTTCGATGTCATTGTCGTCTTTCGGGATACAAGTTCAAATACATTTCTGATGTCCTTACACTGTTTCCATCGTATTTATAATAAATTTGTATCATACCTCTTTTTTATTCATTTGTGAAAGCCATTTTTTGCTAAAAATTCAATGACTTGTGCAATAACAAAATGTCATTGAGTGTAACAAATTGAAAGTCAAATTTAAAAAACATAAAAGTCAAAACCTATTATGATAAGAATTATTTTTTTTTTCAATATCTTCACTTTTTCGAAAAAGAATGATAACTTCATGATCTATACATAACAGAAAGAATCCAATGTAGCGCCCATAAGAAAATATAAAGCTTACTCAATTCTTTAGTATCATGTGAAGCATTCGTGGCTTTGGTTCAGTTTTCTACCCTCTATGAATTATAAGTAATTTTCAATACATATCTGCAACAAGCTCAACCAACCAAAATTTAAAAAAATGGGTGATGACGTCATGAATCATGGTTAGATCATGCTGAATTCAAATAATAGTCCGGAAAACAAAAATCGACCTGTATTGATAATTTTTCATATTTGCTCTCCAAGATTATAATGAAATTGTGAAATATCAAAAAGCAATCGCTATGGTGGAACGGATCATTTTTTGTTCATAGTTCTAATTTGAACTAGTGTCAGCGAGTCTGTTATTTCTCGCAAGTAGATTGAATCAATAGCTTCACACTACAACCTTTTTTGACCTCAAGAATCATCGCTTCATTCTAAGACAAAAAATTGGTAAAACTCCGCTTTACAAAAGTGTAAACATAATCATGCCCGCTAATTTATTACAAGCTGAAAACGATTGCAAAATTAATGCCAAGTTGGCGCATTGTACTGCTGATGTAATTACTCCACAAGATTTCTGAGTTTCACATGATTCAAGCCTCCAGCATTTGATGTACTGCATTGGTAATCAAATATACTTTATCCACTTCCTAAAACTGGTATGAAATTGTTGGAGCAGTTTGAACAGGTCGGATGATTTGATTAACTCAGCTATATTACGTTTCCTGGAAACAAGATTTACATGGGCTTCTGTTAGTTATCCAGATTGAGAGAACAGACGCCCACTTCTATATAAATGTGGCGAGGTGACTGGCGTTTGAATCGTTTTATTTTTCAAACGGTCAGTGAGACAGCGTTGAGGCAGCTCTTCCAAATTTAACCTTACAAAATTCACTCGCAATAAGATCAGCAAATTAAATTCAATATTTGGGAATAATGTTTTTATATAGGTTTAAAAAATGTGTTGAATTTTTGAATGAAAAGGAATGAGAGTAATAGTTTATCACAGTTTGGTAGGATCACATCTGAGCTACGGAATCATAGGTTGAAGAGGTATTTCAGAAACATACTATAATGCAATACAGGCCTTGCAAAATAAATTTTTGAAATTACTACTGAACAGAAACCATAGGTATCCCACCGATCAACTTTTTGTCGAAGCGAAAGTATTAGATATTTGCCAGATATGTTATGTACAAGTCAATATAAGACAACACTCAAATAGAGGTGCATGACAACGCCGCACACATGTCTATGGAAACAGAAATAAAGAAAATTATGTTACAACAATTATGAACAAATTAATCGGGCAAATTCTTTGATCCATGTTTTTCGATAGAAGAAAATCGCCAAACACGCAAAACAGTCCAAACTTTTATGCTTCTCACCATCAAAATAAACATCCTAAACAGCTGGATCTTTGAACATATGTTTGAGACAAGTGTCGCAATATGAAAAAATCGGTAATTGAATGTTTTTCAAACTTCAACGTCCAATCAATATGTGGATCAAAATTTTTGAAGTGTTTTACGACATTCAGATTCATAGTTATTAAAAACTATCCTGAAATTAGGATCACTTTATAACTCGTTACTTCCATTTTTCAATTAGAAAGAAGGCTTTCATGTTAATTCGATTTTGAAGCGATGATTTGACAGACTTCATTGATTTTATTTAAATAGAACTGGCCGATACTTGATGAAAATCCATATTAAAACTAATTAATACACTATAAGGGGGTTTGCAAAATCCGCGACACGTGTTTCGCCGTACAATAACTTCCTCAAGCGTAATCTAAAAGTTACTTCTAAATTACAACTATTTCATACGCTTAAATGAATGTTTAAGTCAAGTTAAACTCTTTATAATAAAAATCATATAATAAACTGCATTGATTAGTTTTTCTTGATTTTGTCTATCACAAGGAAAAATGGTTAATATAACTGACTATTGTCAACATATTGAAAACACTTTCTATGAAAGGTTCAATCAGCGCTGTGAACAGAAGTGGTCCTGATGTGCTTCCCTGAGGAACACTCCTGAAAGTGTTTTTTGAGTCAAAAATACTATTCTCAAGTACAACTATCGAACAGTTCAATATCATACTGCAAGTCGTTTTCTGAAACGAAATTGTTGGAGTTTAAACAGGTCAGATGATTTGATTACTTTAGGTTTACTGAGTTTCCAGGAAACAAAATTCACATTCTCTCCAGTTAATATCCAGAGGGCAGGCGTCCACTCCAATCTAGATGCGGTGAGGTAATTGGTTTGAATCCAGTTACTTTTCAAGTGTGATGCTTCGGGAAAATTACGAATGAGAGATGTGATTTAATTTGCATGGTTAGATAAGGGAGAAAATGAAGGAGAGATGTTTCAAGTTACCTGAATGAATAGCAACGTTTATATGTATTAGGTTTATCCAGATGAAAATTCATATTTTTGTTGATGATTTCGAAATTTGCAAGTATATAATGCAAAAAATACTCAAAATGGTGAAGAATAGAAGAGAATTGGAACTTTCTATATTTACTACCACGTTTATTTGTAACTAACGTTACTGCAGTTTCGTCCTATAAATACGTTTCGTCAAACGTATACATTAATGTATAATGTATAAAAAAAAGTGGTAAAAAAGATAGATAGTTTCAATCTTCTTTTCTTCATTATAATTTCCTAATACGTAGTAATGGCTACATCCATCAATTTATTGAAATAGTAAATAATATTCAAGAGAAATGGGAATAAGAACAGAAATTGTTCTTCAGATATATAGATAGACTGGAAATGAAGAATTACAGTCGATATTCGGCAAAGAATAATCTGAAAATTGTTACAGGTATACTTGCTCTGTATCCAGCATGAAAAATGAGAAAATCGATAACCGTGAGAGATACAGAGTCGATTTCTTCGAAGAACAAATAACACTTTCTGATTGCAATTTCTCAGGTTGCGTGTATAGGAAGGCGTTCGCAATTTTTCCATCCGACGTTTTGTCTCCGAGAAACCATCACTGATTCGATTTTTTTTAAAAAAGCTAGTCAACTTTTTTTAATTTTTTTTTGACTGTTCCATGCTTTCCTACCTCATCTTGGGCACATTGTATAAACGAAAACCCTAGGTAATATAGTAAAAAGAGTGAACCAAATTGAACAGAATTACTCCATATATTTTGTTAAATTCATGTAATATCGTGATGGACTATTTTTTATTCCGAAAGGATGGGTATACGTTTGAAATTCAGGTTGCCATTATAAATAATCACATCATTACGGATACCATTTGACTAATAGAAACATTAAGATAATCATCATGAACGAATCTAGATATTACTGCCTTCATTTATTTGGATGGTGCATAATGAAACATTATTTCAATTGAATGGTAAAATGAGCCTTCATTTGTTTGAATGATATAATCTCATTCGGTTGCACTCTCAACCCCAGTCGTCAACTTTGTTTCGAAATAATCTAATCGGAATTATATATTTCCTCGAAGAGGAAATCATTTAACTCAGTTTCAATAGAGATTCAGTAATTCAAGTCAGTCTATTACTATTTAAACGTGGATATTCCAGGCAGATTTATTTCCGATCAATAACTATTATTATCCCAACTCCACCAATCAGCATAAAACCTCACTCATTTTCGTGATACTCTAGTTGATCCTTAAAGTTTCGTAGACGTTTCCCAGAGTTTGGAATTTTAAATCACTGGTCGTTAAGTGAATAAATCCAGTTGACTTTTTTTAATCGTTGATGGAATCCTTCTTCTGGTTGAAGGATATTTGAATTCTATAGGATGATACCAGTTGGATAAATATTAGAAATGAAGATTCGTGTATTATGGGACAAGTCAAACAAAACCAATACTGAGAGAGATACCATAACCTGTGTATAACGACAGCAGGGATGTATAACGCCACACTTGCTGTCGCCATTTGGCATTTCAATAGTGATAAACTTCACAATCATGAAGCACCATCTATGAACTTTAGGCTCTCATCGATAATAGTGGTAAGTTGTTAACTGATAATTTTATAGATTTTGTGATTCTACAATTTTCAAAAAGTCCTTGTAAATGAATAATTTAGTGACAGAGGTGAATTTTTTGATGTTAGTACATTTTGGAATGGCAAGGGGTGATAGATTATGAGCTTTAGATTGAATATATTCTACGAATTGACAGCTTATGTTCTTGTTGTTGACTGTTATAACAAGTAGCTGGTTCAACGTTCCCCGTGTGTTGTAACCATGATTGAAAGTTTGCTAAGTTTGCCCTTATAGGCAAATATTAAAATTGTTTTTCTGATTGATTCAGCTGTTACTTGATGAAGATCCACAGTAATTTCATAAACTATTTGAGTATTCAAATTACTGTTGATAAATCTACTGTGCTATATTTTTTCAAAATTTATATATTTTTCAAGAAAAGTTTGTGGGATCAAATCGTGAGGTGTAGTTTATGAAATTAACATTGTTGAAAATTATAATGACCGTACATTGGATATATCTGAAGAATACAATGTGTTTCTTGGGGATTGTTTTTTATTTTAGTCTAAACATAATTTTCAGTATAAAATTTTTAATCGATTTGAGATTTTGTAGTGAGTTCATTCAGACCACTCAACACTAGTATTCCATAGTGACTCTACGAGTGATTTGTATATTATAAGTAATAGTTGAATCGACAGTATCTCTCTCAGTTTATAGAATTTGAAATTCCTGGTATTTTTGTCAATTATAATGCTTAAGTATTTGATTTCGCTAACATCTGTGATATTTCTATTCAGATTAGTAATGTTAATATTCTAGTATACTCTGGTATACTCGCATGAGTGGTGGTAAAAGCTGTATAGTGTGTTTTCCCAACATCCGGTTACAGCTGAAAAGTATTTAGCCAATTCATTATTATGTTTATTTCTGTCTGGACATATACTTTAGCTCGTGACCAGGTGTACCCTCGGATATCATTACAGTGTCATTAGCATAGAAAACAATTTAAGCATTTGAAAGTGAAAGCATTGAATTGATGTACAGTAAAAAAGGTCCCAGTGCAGTTCCTTGCGGAACTCCTACCTTGACAGTAGTTGGAATACGCGTCAAGAATTTTAACTCATTGTTGTCTATTTTTCAAGTGATGGCTGACAACTTGATAACTTTGCTTGATCTTGTTAAGGGTTAAAAATGCCACCTGGCACCTATTTATATCTAACAGTTGTTCACTTTCACTTCCAAACACATATCATTGATTCCGGGTAGAAATTTGCAGGATACTTTTTCAGGAATGGCTCCCTAATTTTAACAGAGCGACTCATATGAAGGTGAGCAATTGACTGTTTGGAAAGAGATTTTTGTCACTGTTCAGTAGTTTTTGAGCTTATCAAGTTCAGACATATATTAACTGCAGAGAACTTCAATTCGTGGGGTGAATATTACAACTAGGTAACTACAAACCAGCTGTTTTGGGGAAATACGCAAATTAATGTTTTTTCACGATTTTGTAGAATGTTAAGGCTTGATTAAATGTTATTTCACTACCATTTATGAGTTGTATTTATCAAGTAATATTTTTGATGTTGATTTAGATACATAATATTTTATGAAAGAATGATGTTTATGTTTGTTTTATATTATATTTAGAAAATCAGGCTTGTGAATTAAATGTTTATTGGCGATCTGTTATTGTATTGGCAATAATGCACCGCAAAAATTATTTCATTTTACAAAAAAAAAACTAATTTGATAAAAACAAACAAATCAATATGTTGAACAACTATATACAGTGTGTAAAAGCCAAATGGAATGAATTCATTATTTCGGTAAGGGTAAATATTTTTGGCAAATCCCAAAACACGTCAAATTTAAATTTCAATTCAAAAAATTGAGGGTTGTGTACCTGTCATTCGATGGGGGTTGAATTTTCACGTTGAGAATGTCAAATTATAATTTAAATTTGATGTGTTTCAGGATTTTCTTAAAATATGTACCACAACCGAAATAATGAATTTATTCCATTTGGCTTTTACACACTGTTTATTCTGATGATTTGAAATGAGAATGATCGTTTGAAGTTTTCTGTTGTGAAAGCTGGAAGAGTCAAAGTACCTCTGAACCTCACACTCTAATTGTGGATTTCGGAACGAAAGGTTATTTTTCTATGTGAGTGTCACGGGGTTTATTTTGTGATAATCCTGTGGAACCAAAATCCAAAAGCCAAAGGAAAATTTTGAGACTACTTAATGACAGAAGTTTTCTATGATCATTCATGTAGAAATATTTTCCCTTCTTATAAAATTTTACCTCTAGCAAGCTTATATATTCTTCAAGTATGCGTCTAAATATTTATGAATATTGACAAATTTTATAAAATTTCCAACATTCATACATTGAACACGAAGTAAAAAAATTATATTCATGTTCCATATGCGAGACTCAATATTACTTCAAATTCTCCTAATTGTATTGGAACTAGGATATATAACCATCTTCCTGAAACTATAAAAGCAACAAAGACATTATTTTGCTTCAAGAAAGCTTTAAAAGACTTCCTATTGGAGAAATGTTTTTACTCACTAGATGAGTATTTCAAAAAAAATGTTTTGATATTAACTTATGCTTGTTTAATGTATTTTCATGCACTTTCATTGTGAAACGAAACAAAATACCATTATGGTATTTTGTTTCGTTTCGTAACCACTTTAGTTTATTGTATTTCATCAATGACTATTCCTATACATTCTAGATGTCAAAAGGAATATAAATATTATTATTATTATTATAAACAGATTTGCATTATGTAGATATCTCCTACTGGTCATTTTCTACCATCTGATGTAATTTATATGATATCCTCTGACTTATGATGCACTAAAACTGTTTTAATCTTCCTGTTTGAAGATGATCACTTGGTGATCGAAACACGTATCGAGATGTTAAAAATAACTATTTGGTGTTGAGAAAAAACTCTAGTAATATTCATATCCTCTGACGTTTAAGAATGCCAATAATTAGTCTTGAACATGGATTTTATACATTTTCAATTTTGGTTTGATATTGACTTTTCAAGCAAGGGCAAGGGCAATGTCTCACAAAAAATAGCTTT